>CAUYPK010099423.1:0-22460 GCA_963574355.1 Loris lydekkerianus
TAAGACAGGATATGGAGAGGCTGCATGGTGGATTACATTCATAGTACCCAAAGACGGGTAAGATCACTCTGCGTTCAGTCAACCTAAGACAGGGACAAAACCATTGATGTTTGTATCCCCATGACGGGTAAGACTGAAACTACAAGAGCAGGCAACCTAAGACAGGGGCTATGTTTATCCACCATACAAAAAACAAAAGAGGGAATTTTTGGGCCCTGCCATATGCCTGAGGCCTAGTGCAACTTCCCAAGCCTGACTAGATATAGATCCATTGAGATACTTCCACGTAGCAATGACTCAGCAAGGCCCGGCCTAAAACTGCCTCTACCTAGATACAGCCAACGTGGGACCATGCCATTGGCCCAACCCTGTCACGCACCTCATCCCCTGCCTTCTTTCCCCACCCCTTCCCCCACACTCTATATAAGCAGCTGCTTGACGCAATAAAGTTGAGTTCCTGCTTTAAAAAAAAATAAATAAAATTTAAAAAAAAAAATAGAAGCAGATTTATTTATGTGGAAGGGGTAGAAGCAGAAGAGGCCAGTGCTAACTGTACATTTAGGGGCCAACTGAGCATCACCATACAGGCTCTTAACCTTATCTCTTCCATAATGATCATCAGTTGCTCAGTGACCTGACTTGCAGACCATAATGTTTGTTTGTCTCTTCATTTGTTTTGAATCAGAATCTCACTCTGTAGCCTAGAGAGGCATTAGCCTAGCTCACAGCAACCTCAAATTCCTAGGCTCAGGTGATCCTCCTGCCTCAGCCTCCTGAGTAGCTGGGACTATAGTCACCTAATTTCTCTACTTTTAGTACAGAAACAGCTAATTTCTCTACTTTTAGTAGAAACAGGGGTTTCATTCTTGCTCATGCTATTCTTGAACTCCTGGCCTCACCAAAGTTCTAGGATTACAGGAATGAGCCACCACACCCACCCTACAGGCCATATTTATTGTACACATTTCACGATAAATATACTGCTAAAAGCTTAAGTCACTGGCCCAGTGGTAGAAAAAGGAAATTTCTTTGATGACTTCTTTGCCTCGTAAGTGTCTGTGCACCTTCCCACATTTCCCAGATCTGAAATCTAAGCTCCAGTAATTGCCTCAATATCTTCCATTCTCCATCAACAGAAGTGCTAGTAGTTTGGGTCATGGCCTCTTCTCTTCCCTTTGGCTTGTAAAGAAGAAAAACCACACATTTTAGACTTCAATTATGAGCTCTCCTGTCTGACCTTACTGGCCTGGAAACCACGAAATGCTCTCTCTCTCTGTGTATCGTATTTCTCCTTTTAGAAAGAGCAAGTAAGACTCAATTGGCAGAGACATTATGAAAAGAATAACAGTGAAAACTGGAACTGCTTCAAATAGCAGATGCCACAAGAACAAACCTGGTTAATAAGCTAAATTTTAAATACATTTTTTTTCTTTCTAGCAAAGTAAACATCAGTAGGAAAACAGGCACCATACATGTGTGATAATGTCCACCCACTTAAAAAAACATTGCATTCTAATGGATCTTGGGGTGGAAAGGATAAAGAGAAATATAAGGAATATTATTTAAACTTTTACTATGTGCTAACTACCTCAATATAGAATTTAAATGTTATTTCACTTTCTGTAACTACTTCAGAAAAACATTTGTAGTTTGGGTGGAATTTAAGTCTGTCTTCATGTCTTCATTTGAGCATTGGGACTTATTACTTGCCTACAATGAAAACCTTTTTTTTGCCATTTCTTTAAAAAATAAAAACAAAATCTGTTCAAGAGGATATGTCAGGAGTCCCCAAGACTACCCCCATGTTTAGAGATTCACTGGAAGGATTCACAGCACTCAAATCTAGTTGTACTCATGGCAAAGATTTATTACAGCAAAGTAGTTAAATATAGACAGCTGGCTGGAAAAGGAGAGAAAACGTGTGCTAAGTCCAGAGGCTCTTCTCTCCCCTGAGGAGTCATGTAGAGCACTCTTTCCCCAGCAATAAAAATGTGGTTTGCATGCCATGGTGCTGCTCAAGAAAGCAGAAAGTTTTCCTTCTTTCATGCCCAGGGTTTTTATTGGAAGCTGGTCACATAGGTACCCTCTGCCTGCTGCATACCAACATTGCATACTCCCAGAAGCAGCACAGGTATTTAGCACAATCACATTGTTTATATAGCCTCGGCACAGTGAACCAACTTACCAGTTAACTGTTGAGTGGACCACTCTTACAGCCAGCCAAAGGCCACCTTGCAAGCAGAACTTTCTAAAGACAGCTGTTTGCAAGCGTGCCAAGTTAACTCTTTTTTGCACAGATGATGTAGTAAATTGATGCTTTCATGTGTGCTCCTTCCCATGACCAGCCCCTCTTCCTTTCTTGATAAAATAGGAAAAGGTAAAGTTAAAAAAAGATAGCCAGGCTAGAAAAATAATCTCCATGTACTGGAAATGGGACATTGTGGACATACAGCAACATAGAGATTGAAGTGGTACTAAAGCACTGTATATACTTAGAATAAACACTGAATGCAACAGTATTGAAAGGTCTAGTGCATAGGGCCACAAATTTACTTATAGAATATTAGGTTTACATTAGAGATCTGCCAATTTGTAGGTGACCTTGCAATTAGAAAAACTGGTATTATTCAGGTTGAAAATACTCTTTAGAGTTGTTCATATCCAGTAGTGCTAAGTGCTCAGATTGAAGCTAAGCAGAATTAAAGTAAAACTTTTATTAAATTTAACCAAATTAACTAAATGTGCTTGGTTTCAGAATCATTTAAGTTGAATCCTCAATTGGTAACAAATGTACCACAAGTAGCGTTAAGTGCAGCTCTGTCAAGTAGAACTTTCTAAGATAATGGAAGTGTTCTTGCTATCTAACATAGTAGCTACTAGCCACATGTGGCTATTGAGCATTTGAAATATGGCTAATGTGACTGAGAAACTAAACTTTGTATTTATTTTATTTCTTTGTAATTAATTTAAATTTAGCTATATGTGACTAGTGACTTCATTATTGAAAACACGTTTTCTAATAGGTTGTTCTTAGTACAGGAGACTGTTTTGACAGAACAGTTGATTTTGAGAGAGAAAGAGAGAGTGTGTGTGTGTGAGAGAGAGAGAGAGAGAGAGGGAGAGAGAGTGTGTGTGTGAGAGAGAGAGAGAGGGAGAGAGAGTGTGTGTTGAGTAGACTCAACAACTCCATTTACAGATGTATACACCTAATTATCAGAAAGAGAAATTCCAGGACTATTTGAGATCATCCCAACTTAGCTCACCTATCATCTCTTCATATTTGTAACTTGACTCATTAAAAAATCTATAACCACACTTCATTCATTTAAGTGGGGGGAGAGGCAAGGAAAACTCCTTCAATATAGAACTTCTTAGTAATCTCTTTGAATAAGCTAATTTTTCTTAAAAAGAACAAGAGGAGAAGAAAGCAGTAACAGGAGAATTAATATTATACATGAAAAATAGGTCAAGTTACTTTTATTGACTGCATTTTGCTTTTAAAAAACCAGAATGACCTGTTTTCCTTTTATTATGTGAATTACATAGTGAAACTAAAGATTCATCAGGACACCATCAGAAACTAAAAATAAAGTGATACTGACATACTGAAACATTAGACTAGGTCATGAGGAGTAAGCTTCAAGGAACAAGACTCATTTATCCATTAACTTCATAAAATGGACTGAATAGTTCCAGTATACAAGAAAGACAGTATGCTGAGTACAATGGAAGGTGTAAAGATAAGTCCCTGACCTCAATTAACTCTAATCATGACCTGATACCTGAAGTGGATAAAACTTTGAAGAGGTGTTAACAACATATTTCTATCCAGAAAGATGATCAGAAAATTTTCAGTGACAGAAAACTATAGTATTCATCCTTCCATCTCAAAAATAGATAGGAACTAAATGGAATGTAGTATCCTAGGTTGGATCCTGGAATAGAAATTATTAGTGGAAAACCTGGCAAAATCTGAAGAAAGGCTGAAGTTTAATAAATAGTAATTAATTCCTTAGTTTTGACAAATGTACCACGCTAATAGTACTATTAGGAGCAAATGAATGAAGAATGCACATAATTCTCTATTCTATCTTTGCAAATTTTCTATATATCTAAAATTATTCAAAAATTAAAACCTTATTTAAAAAAATCATGTAAGGATTAACCAGATAGTCTAAAGCTCCTGAGAGTTCTCTCTAGGTTCCTGGCAATCAGCTAAATGGGAAAAAGGATTGCCTCCACCCTCAGAAGGAAGGGGCTACACATGATGTCTATGACTCCTAAAGTCTCCAAAAACTCCAATAAGTAGCGGACACTCAAGTCTAGACTATTTGGCAATCTCCAGTGTCAAGTCTACTCTCCCACTTGCTTCATAAAAATGTAGAGCAAAGGGGTGGAATCCCTGTTTTAGACATGCCTAGACATGCCATTTTGAGAGGACAGGAGACCCATGTACCTTCTGACGATTCTTTTTTTGTTAATTCCAGTCCACACCATGTTCACACAAGCCCATTTCATAAATTATACTATGGAAATATCATCGTACTTTATTTCTGAATTTGTCTTTTGGAACATTTCTACGTTTTCTTACTAACAGAAAAGGAAAAATTTGAAAACCCTACCTTTCAAAAGTTGAAAATCAAAGAAAGTCTGAGAGTAAAGCAGGACCTGAGCAGACCACAGATCTGACTATGCACAGCAAAATCTGAACATACAGACTAGCTAGAATGTCAGTTCCAAAACTGCTCTTTAAACTGTCATTCTAATTTTGATGTATGCATAATTTGTGCAAACAAGCATTTCAGTATAAACATTTACATGTACCTGTTCAAAATATATTAACTTACATGAATCAAAAATTTCAACATTGTCACCCCTAATTTTAAATGCGTAACTGTATGTTTATAAGCAAATATTATCATTGTGAATAGGAAATGTTGATTAATTTATATGTATAAATTTAGGGTTAGAGTGGAGTCACTTTAAACAGAAAAATTCAAATTTTGGAAAATACCTATAGAAAGCTTTCACTTTCCACAGTCTATGTACTTAATGAGGAACATAGCTTGTCTTCACAATTTTAAAGGCAGCTGGAGGTCTTTACACATCAGTATAGACAAGCCTATACAAGACCTTCTAACATTGAGAATAGGATTTTAAATAATGTGTGAAAACTCTTGGGTTATAATATAGTTAGTACTTTCACACGACAGATAAGAGAAGAAAAATCAATTCCCACCCTAAGAATGAAAGAGTGGTCCTGTAGGGGCAATATGCCAATTGAATGAACAATTCCAAATCTGGTCAACAGACTTTGTAGAAGAATAGATTTATATCCTCTGTGAAAATGTAGGGCTCAGAGTTTCATCAAATAGTTTCTCAGGCAACAATCACTAAATTTCTTTAGAGTGAGGAAAAGAAAGCAGTTAACAGCAAGGCTCTGCCCACATCTTTTATTATATATATTAAATATTACCCCCCCCCACCTCTAAGGCTTTCCATAGGGGTTGAAAGCCTACTGACCATATTTTTCTCCCAGATCTTCCTCAAATCAAGAACACATTTCCATTTTCTTGATAATTCTATAACAATAAAATATTTTCAGCTTGCCTCAGGATACTTTTCAAATGGGAATAGAGATTCTCTTCTATCATTGAAAGAAAACTACCTAAGTAGTCTGAATCACAGAGAAAAGGTATTGAGATTGTATAGTTATGTAAGATAAGTTGTCACACCATTCTACTGGGTCTTGGTTCTGTGGATTCTGGCTACATTGAGCTCTACTATAGCTAGAGCCAGGTCTGTGAGCAAACTGGTATAGCCTTGTCTCAGTGGGATTACTCTCATACTGCATCCCCTAGGGCTTGGACAGGTCTCATATCTATCCAAACTGTGCCCTAGAAGGTAGGATGTGGAGCACTGCCCTTTATTCATAAGTCGTGTTCTTTTTTCACATTCCTTCATCTCCTGTCATATCCACATTTTAAAATAAAGATATATTTAGAAATTTTATTTTCAAAACACACTATCTTAAATCAGACTTCTAAAGAAATTTTTAGTTAGAACATCACATTCTTATGACATTTGATAAATACATTTCCTAATATTCTTTGAAAAAAGCGGGTATGTTTTGTAAATCAGGGTGCCCCTATGTTAGGTGCATAAATATTTAGGATTGTTATGTCTTCTTGTTGAATTGCTTCCTTTATCATTATATAATGACTACCTTTGTCTTTCTATACTATTATTGACTCAAAGTCAATTTTATCTGAGAATGGTTATACCTGCTTTCTTTGGGTTTCCATTTGCATGGAATATTTTTTTTCCATCCCTTACAGGGAGTCTATATGAGTCCTTGTGTGTTATATGTGTTTCCTGGAGACAGCAGATACTTGAATTGTATTTTTCATTCATTCAGCCAGCCTCTCTTGAGTGGAGCATTCAGACCATTCACATTGATAAATAGAATTGAAGTGTGGGATGCTGTTCATCCTGTTGCGTTGTAGCTTATTGCTTTGTTCCACCTGTTGGGCTAATGTTTTATTTGAGCATTGATCTTCAGCTTTCGAGTGGTTTTACTCTGCTGGTGTCTAATGTGCTGATTCCACATATAATGCAATTCTGAATATTTCCTGTATGGCAAGTCTGATCTTGACAAATTCTCTCAGCATTTGCTGGTCTAAAAAAGTCTTTATATCTTCTTCATATATGAAACTTAGTTGTGTAGGAGACATTTTAATCTGGCAATTGTTCTGCTTAAGAAGACTGAAGATGGAGCCCCAACTCTTCTGGCTTGTAAGTTTTCAGTTGAGAAGTCTTCAGTTAGCCCGATGGGTTTTCCTACATAGATTACTTGATTTTTCACCTCATGGGTTGCAAGACTTCCTCATTTATTTTGATTTTGGCCAGTCTGGTGAATATGCTTCTTGGTACTGACTCTTTGTAATGAATCTTACTGGTGTTCATTTGAGCTTCTTATACATGGATGTCTAAATCTCTAATAAGACCAAAAAAGTTTTTTTCAAGTACAGTCTCAAATAGGCTTTCCAGCCCTTGTGCATCATCCTCTTCATCCTCGGGATGCCTGTGATTCTTATATTTGGCCATTTTACATAATTCCATATTTCTTATAGGCTTTATTCATTTCTCTTAATTACCTGCTCTTTATTTTTTATTGAATTAATTTGAAAGAGTTGTCTTCAAGGTCTGAGATTCTTCTGCCTGGTATTGTCTATTCTTAAAAATTTCCACTGTATTTTTTTTTCTTTGAGACAGAGCCTCAAGCTGTCGCCCTGGGTAGAGTACCATGTCATCACAGCTCACAGGAACCTCTAACTCCTGGGCTTAAGCAATTCTCTTGCCTCAGCCTCCCAAGTTGCTGAGACTATGGGTGCCCACCACAATACCTTGCTATTTTTTTGGTTGTAATTGTCATTGTTGTTTGGCAGGCCTTGTCTGGATTCAAACCCACCAGCTCTGGTGTATGTAGTCGGTGCCTTAGCCGCTTAAGCTACAGGCGCCAAGCAATGTATTTTGTATTTTTTTTTCTTTCTTTTTGCATGTGTGTGTGTGTGTGTGTGTGTGTGTGTGTGTGTTGTATTTTCTTAAATGAATTTTTCATTACCACAATTTCTTTCTTTTTTTTTTAATATGTTGATAGCTGTAGTGAAATTTTTATTCATAAAGCAAACTTTACTAATCTAAGCAAAGAGATAAAGAGCAGCATTATAACTGCCTACAACTTCAACATTCGACTGACAAAACTGGACAGATCATCCAAGCAGAATATAAAGAAACAGTAACACTGGACTTAAAAGAGAGACTAGAACAAATGAGACTACCAGACATTTACAAAACTTTTTATCCCTAAACCACTGAAAATACATTCTTCTCATCAGCACATAAAATATTCTCCAAGACTGATCATATCTTAGGCCACTTAATTTACTTCTTATGTAAATGAAGACTTATTTTCACACATTATGACCCAAAACACATCTCAACAAATTAAAAAAAAAAAAAAAAATAGAATTCAAACATCTATCTTCTTAGACCACAGTGGAATAATAAAACTAGAAATCAACCTCAGGAGAAACACTCAATTATACACAAAGTCATAGAAATTAAACAATGTGCTACTGAACAATTATGGGTCAATAACGAAATTAAGTTAGAAATTGAAGGACTGCTTTAACTGAATGACAAGAGACCTAAACAACCAAAATTTATGGGATTCAGCAAAAGCAGTCCTAATGGGAAAATTCATAGACTTAAATGCTCAAATTATAATTCATAGACTCTAATTATATATCTCGAGGATCTAGAAGACAAAGCAAACCAAATCTAAAGCCATCAGAAGAAAAAATAAATAACTACAAGAGCAGAACTAAATGAAATAGAAACCAATCCCCTCACAAAAAATACAAAGGATCAATGAAATAAACAGTTGGATCATAGAAAAGATAAACAAAATTGATAAACTTCTTGCCAGGAATAGAAGAGAAATGACCCAAATTCAGCCAGAAATGATAAAGGAGATATTACATCTGAAACCCAGAAATACAAAATACCATCTGTGGCCACTATGAAAATCTCTATGCATATACACTCAAAAATGTAAAGACAACTGATAAATTCCTAAAAACACACAGCATCCCAAGAATCAATTAGGAAAAAATAGAGTTCTTGAACAGACCAATAACAAGCAACCAGATTGAAGCAGTAATAAAAAAAATATCTTCCCACAAATAGGAGACTTATACCAGATGGAGTCACAGGTGAATTTTTATCAGACCTACAAAGAAGATCTGATACCCATACTACAGAAATTATTCTATAGCATTGAGAAGGAGGGACTGCTTCCCCAACTCATTCTACAAAGTCAGTATCACCTTGGTACCAAAGCCATAAAACAACACAACAATAAACACCACATGTAACTCTGTTAAACTGAAACTAACTGATGAGCAAACATGTGCACGGGGGAAGTAAAACTTAGTAGAAATTGGGGGTGGGAAAGGAGGATATGGATGAAAACCTACCTAATGGATGCAATGAACATTATCTGGGTGATGGGCAATTAAAACCCTGATTCAAGCATAACAAAACTGATACATGTAACCAAAGACATTTGTACCCCCATAATATTTTGAAATCTAAAAAAAATTGATGAATATGTTTATTAGGATAAAATTCAAATCCATACTGCATCTGAACTTTCACTAGTTTATGTAATCAATAAACTTTCCATCAGAGCACAAGTGGATACTGATATCTTAAATTTCTAGAAATTGTTCCCTTTTCAAATGTTTTACTGTGCAAGCTTTTAAGATGATATGAAATAACCTTTGTTGAATCTAATCATCTCTTCCAACATACACATATCCTTCCCTGTTCCTCTTCATATGGAAACATTCATTCATACTCTGGGTTATCTTTAGAAAACACGTTCCTACCCTCACCCTTCCTTACCCTTCATCATGCTATTCGTTTCTAGAACACCCTAAAATTCTTCTGGAAGATACTTCTTTACTATAATTACTTGTCAATGTCTGTGTTCCCATTTGACACTAAATTCCATGAGGGCAAAAAATGTCTGTTTTGTTTACCCTTATTTTTCATTATCTAGCACAGTGTCCACACTAGATTATGTAGCAGGAGGAAATCAATAAATATACCTGAGTGGATGAAAAACTAAAAGTGCCATTGCCACCAAAGAAAAACTACATTAATGAGGATGTAAAAACATGCAATAAGAAAGAGATATTGTTCACCTTCCATGAAGAAACAGAAATATTTTTAATGAAGATGAATGTTATTATGTTTATTTTTATTAATGCATATAAAAATTTTAAAAAGGTTATATAATAGTTTATCAACTTATTTTTAATGATTTGAGTTAAACATATATTTCACGATTTCACAATACATTTTTAACACAAAATGGATAATATATAATTGAATTCTATTTGTGCTTGACAAAAACACATACAGACATACACAATGGGATTTTTTTCTATTGATTTAAAAATATATTTTTTCAATTATTATGAGTACAGAATAGTTGTATATCTTTAAAAGATGCATGTGATGCTTTAATACAAGTATACAATATGAATTAATCAAATCAGGGCAACTAGGGTGTCCATCACCTCAAACATTTAACATATCTTTGTGTTAGGAACATTCTGATTCCACTCTTTTAGTGATTTTAAACTTCTTTTTTATTATAGTAACTTGGTTGTGCTTTAAAATATTATTCATTATATCTAACTACTTAACTATATTTTTGTATCCATTAATTATCCCCACCTTATCCCCCACTGCCTGCTACTCTTCTCAGCATCTGTTAATCACCATTCTATTTTCTGTCTCTGTTGAGATCGATTGATTTTAATATTTAGCTCCCATATATGGGTGAGAACATATGAGATTAATCTTTCTGTGCTTAGCTTATTTCGCCTCATATAATGTTCTCCAGTTCAATCCATGTTGTTGCAAAGGACAGAATTTCATTCTTTTTTATAGGTATGTGATATTCCACAGTGGGATTTTAGAGAGAAGTTTTCATTCTACTTTATACTTTTTATATTGGAAAATTTTAAACAATTTTTAAATAATAAAATATAAGGGAAAACTAAAAACCTTTGCTACTCTGGTTTAGTTCTTCTGATAAATGCTAGGATGGTAAGAATGTCCATGTATCATAGAAAATGCATATGTCAACAGAATAAAATATCAAATTTTGCCATAATAAGACATATGTTTGTCCTTTTAAATTTTTCATTTAAAGTGCTGGGAGCAGTGGCTTAGACCTGCAGCACTCTGGGAGGCTGAGGCAGGTGGATTGCTTGAGCTCATGAGTACAAGACCAGCCTGAGCAAGAACGAGACCCCGTATCTACTAAAAATAGAAAAACCAAGATAAGAGGATTGCTTGAGCCCAAGAGTTGGAGGTTGCTATAAGCTACGATGATGCCATGGCACTCTACCCAGGGCAACAGTTTGAGATTCTTGTTTCAAATTTTATTAAACAGTAACATATGTATCTATATAGAAAAGTATACAAATCATAATTCTGTAGGTTAATATAAATTTTGAGAAAATAACTGGACTGTAATTGTCCTTAGTATATTATTTAACTCTTTAATCATTCTTCTTTAATCATTCATTCTTTAATATTCTTTTTGCTTCTAATTCTAATGTCTGAATTACCTCTAAATCTCTGTCCATTGTTTTGTGTTGTTTTTTTCTATTGTTGGTTTTTAAGCTCAGCCTTTAGGCTGTGGCCCTGAATGTTGGCAGGCCTACAAATATTTTATTGAATCTCAGGTAGTATTATCTTGTTGGAAAAAAAAAAAAAAAAAAAAAAAAAAGTCTCCTTATATGCTCTTCCTTTAGAAAAAGTCCACCTTTATCTCTACCAGAGCTTGACTTGAATCAGAACTGAGGGCCAATTCTAGTAAGGTTCCATTTACCACCAGCTCACCTGTGCCGTGAGTCTCCAGGGTTTCAGACCTTGAGATTGGTGTCTTCACCAGGGCCTGAACTTTTAATTTTTTCACATCAGAACCTTGAGCCTGCTGAAATACCCTTTCTTATTTTCTAGAGAGGCCTTCTGCTTGGCTTGTGGCCTCTAGTTCCTTGTAACTTCAGAATTGAACAAATGTCTTAAAAAGGAAATGAGCCTCTATCAGGCTCACTTCTCTGCATCTCCCTTCTCCCTGGGATTGTGGCCTACAAGATCCCCAACTGGGTCTCTCTAGCCCCACAAGATTTTCCAAACTTTGGTTGTTAACCTAGTCCTTCAAGGCAGTCCCTCTGCCTCCAAAAACTATGGATTCTCAGCCTACTATCTGCAAATGCCCCCAGGACAAATGTGGCTGCAGAAAGTCAGCTCACTCTCTGCTCACCCCACCATCTTGACCCCTGTAGACCTGATTACTTTAAGAGCACTCTAATATCTTTAAACAGATTTTTTAATTAGCTTTGCTCATTATCCTCTGTGACACCAATGATCTACAATAAGCTCCTCCACCAAAAATATGAACAAAACTCTCTCATGAACTTTTCTACTGTATCTTTAATTTGTTACAAAGACAAAAATATGAGTTTTTAAAATATTAAAGCAATTAATAAGTAATGTATAATTTAATTAAAATTAAGATATAAATGCTATTTCTATCAACTAGTTTCTTATATTATTTATACATTCTTTTGATTACTAAATTTTTGTAAAGCATGTTCAATTCGTTTATTAAAATTATCTATAATTATACTAGCTACGAAGAACCAAAAGGCTTCATGGAGGCCTCTTTTTTCTCCATGTTTCATTGGTCTTTGCTGTTGAAAAGTGTGGATTTTAATTTTTTTCCTTTTGGAATAATTCCAGGCAAGTCTTTTATATTTGCTTTTTCATGGCTCCCTTTTGGCTCCCTTAGCTCTCTCTAATTTTGTGATACTTTATTCATTGATTCCACTATATCAATAATTTAGTTAGAATTTGAATGGCTCCTACTGAAATTGTATCAATGTACTTTTCTTCATTTTAAAAGAAGAAGAATAATTGATTATTGAAGCAGTAAAATAATTAAATACCACATATACCATTATGGGGTCATAAAAAATAATTAGGTATTTCTTCAGGTACTTACTACATTAGTAAGTACTTATTTTAAAGCACATGGCATTATTCTGTTTACATGGTTTATGCAGTGCAATAAACACAAAGCAGTCTTTTTAAATTCTTCAGTGGCAATTTTATGTGGAAATTGAGCTTGTATAGAACTTTATAAATAATGTTACTTCCTTTTAAGTGTTGCTTTTCAAAGAGCAAAATCACGTTTTTGCTTATAATCATTTGCAAACCAATAATAGTTTAAATGTCAAGAACTAGTGTATACTGGTGATTAATAATTAACTCAAAACTCATGCTATATTCTTCAGAACATCATTAGATTGATATGCTAAAAATATTGCATGTTCTCTATTCACATAGAAGCTAATTATTTTTCTTTATTGGCCTTTAATATGCATGAGCTTAAAGAGACATGTACAGAAAACTCTTTCATCAAGGAAATTAAGAACTAGCTCTTAGTCTCATGTGACTGTTCATTTATAGAACTAGAAATACAATATAAACTGCCTTTTATAAATTTTCCTCCTTAAAGAACTTTTCAATCCCTAAAACCACCCTATCACCCCTAACTCACCCAATATACACACACACACACAAAAATTGTTTTTAGAATAGTACCAATTAAAAATTTATACTGAACTGGCTAAAACCTTGATGAACTTAATGTTTTCTTAAGTTAATGGAAGAAATCAGGGAAAAGTAGTGCCTTTTCTAAGCAATAATTCCCCTTAGTTTTCCATTTACCCAAGTCTTTAGGAAGATGAACTGAAAATCCTTTCCAGGAAGGCTATGAGAAGACTTTGAGTTTTAAAATGCCCAGTACTTAGACTCAAGTAGACCCTTGCTTAGGGGACCACATTGTTCTTCATTGACTCAACCAAAACTTCCCTGGTTAGAAAAGACCTTAAAAAATGTTCTCCAGTTACCCGTCTGAGGCTGAAGTGCTGTTCTCAGCTTGCTCAACATGTTACCCTGCTGTTAGTAGGTACTTCCAATAAGTATAAAGAAATATATCCCAAAATAGTTCTGGACATCTTTAGATCTTAAACTGTAATCTCCCAGCAGTTTCACTCACTGTCCCTCATTAAAACCTTTCCAACAATATAAAAGAAGTCTCTCTCCCACATGCAGTCTTTTAGATAATTGAAGCCCTTCAAACTGTGAGATCTGAGTTCCCATATATTCCCTATTAGACATAGCGTTAAGTTTTCCCCCAAAAAAATATTTTCTTAAGTGTCACTGGATTAGAAAGTACTATGTTAAGAGCAGGGGTATATTAAAATGGTTTTCTGAATACACTCCCTCAAAGAAGTTTGAGAAAGACTTTACTGAGGAAATTAAGCCTTGATGAGTGACTAGTAATTGTTCATTCCTTCGTATGCTCGACAGTACAGGAGAGTACCTAGTATGTGCAAGTACTCCTTATGTGCTGAGAATTCATGAATAAGATCAAAAAATTATTTTTTTGGTAAATAAATGAACAGAAACTTATGGGTGAGATATAGCACATGCCCTCGAAAGACTCACAGAGAATGATAGTTCAAATACTACTTAATACCTTTTATAATCAAAATATTCTAAAATATTCTGAATTATCATCCAAGAGTCTATGAGATTTTACATTTAAATCAATAGGCATACTTATAATGTTTTATGACTTGGAAATATTTCCACAGCATGGCTCAGAAAAAGAAATCTTCACATTGATTTAATCTTTTGGTAACTGGTTTACAGAATTGTGCACACTATTAACATATCTTCAGTCAAAACTGAAATGTTATTTATTGCACCATATTTAGAAGACAGTGCTTGGTATTTCCAGAAGTCCCATGTCCTGGGCCCAGAACCTGTGTATTTGCTTTCTGTGTTTGGCACCAATGAGTTTCTGAAAAGAATTTTCTACAAAACAACTAGTAAACATTTTAAGTGTTAAGTTATAACCTCATAATTATAAAGTATTTATACAAGCTCACGAATATAAAGTATATACTATTATAAGTATTCTATATAATACTATATTATTACTATTACAGTAATACTATTATAAAATATTCTATACAAGCTCATAACATTTTTTTAAAAAAGAAATGATTCATCTCCTTATTTGTAATTCCACTACCCAGATGAAGTCACTGTTTGCAATTTGGGATCTCTTTCTTCATTCTTCCTGATTTTATTTTAATGATCACACAATCACATACAGCATGACATATAAATATTATAAGTCATAAAATATGCTTAATGAATTCAAAACAAAATTTATGATGGAAGCAAAATCCAAAATACTTAAGCCTTCGTACCCCATTCCACTCCTCATTTTAATCCAACATTCTCTTTTCTGCTAATAATCCTAGTAAAAGTTGAAGTCGGTATAGATTATTTTATACTTAGGAAAAATGTGTAAATAGTGGGTACTTTATTGTAGAGTTATTTAGAATTTTGAAAGTGAAATTTTGTCAACTATCATGTAGAGCTAAATAACTATGTAAGAAGCGGTGTGCCAAGCAGTTAATACAGAGAATTTAATTTGTTTGTTGCTTCTTAGTTTTGCCATTGAGCTTTCTGTGGGAAAGCTCTCCCTAAAAACATACTTTATTGGCTCTAATTAAGAATGCATCCAGTAGTGTTCTCCCAGGCTTTAGATGCCTGCTGGCTTAATTTTTTAGGTTCGCCATTCTCGATAAAAGTGCCAAATTGAATTTAAAAGTCTATTCCTACAGAATTGCCCCTTAGTGTGCACACCACTCACACTTCTGCAGAAAAGATTAAAGTACTATTTACTACACATAGCAGACACTATCTGTAAAAAATGAATGTAAAATGAGTCTATAGTTTAGCAATAATTTTGAAATGGAAGGTTGTTTCAAACATATGCTTTTTGTTTTCTGGTTTATTTTTACCCAGAACCATGATAGAAGTTATCAATGGAGCCACAGAATTTAAGAAAATAGCTGTTAGAAATCAGCAAACTGAATGATATCCTTTATTTTCAAAGGCTGAAAAAGTTATAGGTATTTCTTTATAACTAGTGTATATACAACTAACCTTGGGATTTTCTCATTAGGTAGGCCTGGTTACATTATTTATGATTAAATATCACGAGTACTTTTTCCTTAGAAGTTCTTCTGACTAATGAAGGGATGTCCATCTTTGCTGCCCTTAATGACTGGTCCAAAAAGGCCTTTTTTGTTTTTTAAGAAACTATTAAATATCACCCCAACCAATTATATTTTTCCTACAATAGAAGCAGAAACTTTTTGCTTGCCAAATTATTTAGTTAATTATTCATCAAATGCATATTGTATTCATCTGTCAGGCCTGTACCATGCTAAACTGTGGAGATGTAAGAAACTAAAATTCCAATGGAAGAAAACTTACACATAAAATTAACAACGCAGAGTGACAGATACCACGAAAAGGTAAAAAACATATATAGTGAGCTGCACATGATCCAGAAACTAACTCTGCTGGGGTGAAACTTACTTGAAAAAGGAGTTATTGCTCTTTTAGTCTTAACATCTTGTATTTATCTATGTTTTATCATGTACTTATTTCAATAGGAATTATATGCCAAAGGGAAATATTTTAAGCTTTCTAAAGAGGCAACAGTGAAAAGCAGGACTTCTTCAGCCCTTCTCTCTTGACTTCCCAGTCCCTTCATCAGAGGCAGTTGTTGGGCGGCGCCTGTGGCTCAGTGGGCAGGGCGCCGGCCCCATATACTGAGGTGGGCAGGTTCAAACCCAGCCCTGGCCAAACTGCAACAAGAAAATAGCCAGGCTTTGTGGCAGGTGCCTGTAGTCCCAGCTACTCGGCAGGCTGAAGCAAGGGAATTGCCTAAGCCCAGGAGTTGGAGGTTGCTGTTAGCTGTGTGATGCTACGGCACTCTACTGTGGGTGATAAAGTGAAACTCTGTCTCTACAAAAAAAAAAAAAAAAAATAGCATCAGAGGCAATTGTTGATAACAGCATACCAAGAAAGGCTACACAGTTAACATAAACATAAAAACATATATACATATAGCTCTTTTTTTCTTTTTCTTTTTTTTTTTTTTTTTACACGAGTAGCAGTATTGATATTTCTTGACTGGAGTCTTAAAGGTGAAGGAAGGATCAGACAGATGAAGGTTGGATGGTTTGGGCCATGAAAGGTCTTCGGAGGTTTCAGGGGCAGCATGTGCACAGGTGCTGATATATGAGAAGAAAGAAATTATGGAAAGACCACTGTAAACTTTTATGAAATATAAAGACTTTTCTCTTTCAAGTAAATTAAAATACTTATTTGGAATGCTTATGGGGATCCTCATTAAGGCATGAAGTGATCTGATTTTTATGATATTGAGAATAAGCAGCAGTGAGGGTAAAAGTGAGAAAGGGATGAACATTGAGGGCACTGGGAGCTTTGCAATAGTCTAGGAGACAATCAATGGTGGCCATGAGCAAGATGCTAGCTATGGGGATGGCTAGCAGAGGTCTAATTTCGGATATAATCAGAAGGAAAAGCCAAAAGGATTTACTGGCAAAGTATAAGAACGTGGTTTGAGAAGGAAAGAGAGGAGTTATTCATGACTTTTAGGTTTGGGGTCTGGGTATCTTGTGGGATGTAGCAATTTCCTAAATGGGACAAAAAAGGCAGGAAGGGGAGGTGTGTGTGCTTGTGCATGTGTGCATGGGAAGCACATGTTAGGGTGGGGAAAAAAAACACGATGCTATTTGTCTATGGTTAAACTTCACATTATTTTGACAGAGGTGTCTTTTGGCAGTTAAGTATGAAGTACAGTGATCAGTGGAGAGTCCAAGCTGGATATAATTCATGGAACTAGATGAGATCATCTGTGGAGTCTGTGTAATCTGAGAAATATGAGAGCAAGAACTGAATCCCAGGGCTTGCTAACATTTAAAGGTTAAAAAATGGAGGAGGACCCAGGAAAGGTGACTAAGCAGTAAGAACAGATGAGTATGGTATTTCTGAACCTGAAAGAAAGAAATATTGCTCAGACAGGGGAATAGTAAACTACGTCAAATTTTTCTACAAAACTCAACAAGATATGAAGAGAAGTCATCACTGAATCTGACAACATGGAGGTCCTTGGTAACCTTGGAAAAGTCTATATTAACAAGGAAGTAGAGGGAGTGAAAACCTGCCTGGAATAGGCTACAGAGATAAAGTAAAGTGAGGACATAATTACACAAGTGGGATACTTTGCAGAGAAATGCGGTGCTATCTAGCGGATACATGAAACAAGATGGGGGGTGTATTTTATAATAGGATAAGAAGTATTTATTTTAATATTACTGCTTATATAATTAAGATGAGAAGTATAACAGCTGATAGAAATCATCCAGTGGCTAGTGGGCACATTTTGAATGTAGAAAAGAGGGAATAATTTTAAAATAAAAAAACAATTTTTATTTCCCTGGGAAGATGAGAGTGGGAAGGATCCAGTGCCAATTGAAGATTTTGGCCTTAGTTAGGAGTAATTCATCCAACTGAGCAGCCAGATTATTGGATGGAGTAATTATGCAGGTGTCAAAGTTCCCAAAAATAATAACAGAATTCCTGGTGAAGAGAAAGATAATGCTAAATCTTCAGTGAATGCAGAGGGACCAGGAGGGTGAGAGATGCCTATAATGAGGGAAGTTAGGAGGGGGGTATATTCAGGTTACTTGGAGAAACTTTTTTAAGAAAGGAAGACAGGGAAATGTAAACTTAGTATATCCATATAACACAATAAAATAACCACCACACAAGAAGAGAGAAGAGTCCTTGGTGTGAGCCGAGTTTGATTAGAATTAGGTGAAGAGAACATTCTGAAATGAGTTCAAGATTTGGACAGTTTTGCTTATGGTGACCTAAAGGTTCAAGAGAGCAAGTGGAAGAGCCTAGGCCAATGGTCCCCAATCTTCTTGGCATCAGAGACCTGTTTTATGGAAGACAAATTTTCCATGGACAGGTGGGCTTGGGGAGATGCATCAGTGTCTCAAAAGAAGCACACTTGTGCAGTTTATAGAAGGGGTTGAGCTCCCATGAGAATCTAGTCCCTGCTGATATGACAGGAGGCAGAGTTCAGGTGGCCAGGTGGTGATGGAGAGCAGCTGTGAAGCTCCTCAGTTGAAGCTCCTCTTACATGCCCCCCATTCACCTGCTGCTGTGCAACTCGGTTGCTAACAGGCCATACACCAGTACTGGTCCACAGTCCAGGGGCTGGAGACCTCTGGCCTAGACAAATTGGCAGTGGTGCAAGGTAGAGCATGGGAAGTTCAGAATGCCATACGTGTACTACGTTTTGGAATATAGTACATGACCAGCGAGTTGTGAACTTTTGATGGTTAATGAGGTAAGCAGGAATGCAGAGCATGGTTAAGAATAGGTCTGATGGTCTCTTGGGGCAGTGGAAAGTGGGTTCTTGTTAGGCGTTGGGGGTACCGATTCCCCGAACCCAATTGTCCTGGTTCAATTACTGGGCTGAGCTAGAAAGTTCAGCAAAAGAATGGCAGTAACTGAAAGCAAAAGTGAGTGGAAACTGAAAATAAAACGGGAGTGGCATAGTCAGTGTGGATAGAAAGTAAAGGGAACCTACACAAGTTTCAGGATAACAGAGATTTTATTTAGGAAGAACAATGAGAAAGTTTAGAGCACTTCCAAAGGGAGTTGCAAGTGAGTCCCTCTGGTGAAGTAGGAAAGATGAGAGAGCTGGAGACAAAGGCCTGTAGGGTATTAAGTACTTTCTCCATTTGAAATTGACCTCTCTGCACCTCCAGGCAGTATTGCCTTTTTCTGTTAATCATTGGTGGTCTTTTTCTCTTGGTCATTGGTTACCTAGGTTACTTTATACTCACGTCCTTATGGGCCCTCCAGACGTCCTGGTTCAGAACGTAAGGTTTCCCTCCCACCCCCCTTGAAGCTCCTTTCTTAGTGTCCCTTCTCAGTTCCAGTGAGTGGTGTGATGGTGTCCCTCACAGGTATAGTGTGTCATAGTTGGCAGGGAGATGGTGGATGGTGCCATGGTACATAGCATGGAGCACTCTATTCAGATGGCCCTACAAAGGAGAACCTTATGTTAGTTGACAGCCTCCAGTTGTCTTTTTTTAACAATCCCCTACTGGATTGTCCCCAAGGCCACATTCTTTCTGGGCTACTCCCAGCTAGAGAGAGCAAGGGGGAAGGGATGATAATGGAGACAGCCCATTCCTGCCTACAGCAGGACTCCTCTTTGTTCTAAGCCTCCCTGTTGACCTAATCAAGACTTTCTTAGGGCTTCTCTGAAATCTGAGGCTTTTCCTACCAAATCCTCCTTCCTTCTTCCCCTCTTTTCTTAGATGCGAAACCTATGTCTAGGTCCCAGGCTTTTCTCACCCTATATCAGCACCTCTTCCTGTTATCTCTCACAGGCCTTTCCCACCGTCTCTTGCGCTTCTGACTCTGTGTTAGCATCTGCTTCACAGACAGTATGAACTAAAACGCTTGTGCAGAGGCGGAGAGACTATGGAGCTGGAGGTCAAGTGTGATGGGTTTTTACTAGAAACTCACAGAGCTCCAAGGGCCTCCTTTGGATCTTGTCAACATGATCAGGGATGAACCTGTTTGCCAGGAATAATAGATTTTCCATAAGCCTGCTGTAGGTGGTGTTACAGCCAGAATAATGGGGTGCTCTACTCAGAAGGCCTTTTCTATCACTGTGCTATATTATTATCCTCCTCGGGTACCAAGTTGGGAATGCTATGAAATAGCAACCAGGAAAGGCAAGAAAAATGCTTTGAGGGCTTACTCTTTCTCAGGCATTTCTCATTCATTCAGAATACTTTCACAGAGGATCAAGGTTCAAAGGGCACCCTTTTGAGGCAAAATCGAGGGGCCAACACTTATTTTTAAAACATAATGTGCATCCTGCCTTGCTTACAGCAGCCCTGTGTCTGTCGTAGAATAAACATGTCCACAGTTCACCATCTACTATAACTCCTCCTTGCCATCTTGCTGGTTAGGCACTTCCTGCTTCTCCCAGCTGCATCTGAATTTTCCTCCTTGAATGCTGCTAACAAAGGTTCTCCCTTGTGCCATTGCATGTTGTGAAGGTTTCAAAAATCATAACATTCCTCCAGGATACTGGAACATGTGAAAACCCGTGCCTTCATGAAAGGAATCTCTTGTGTTGTCCACTTCAGAGTTTCTTGCCTAGCAGGAGTTTCTGCAGCTTCCCTGGTAGACAGCCAGCCCCAGTGAAGGTAAGAAAATGTGAACCCACAACTCACGAGACACGATGCCATGGGCTTCAGGTTCCTTCAAACTCTTGGATTACTTACTTGTCTTTTTTCTGCCCTTTTCTGGAATGGTGACTGTTTAAAATCTCAAACCTCTGCACCCTTTTATTATTTTCTCTTAGTGAAAGACTTAATTAAGAGCAAAATGTGTCTTTGCATCATAAACACATTTTAGACATTAATGGGAGTCCCTGGCCCCTCTAACTGCTACACAAATGTATTAAAATCAGCAGTTCTACATTGCCCCATAGAGACAGCTGGTGGATGGGGGGAGGGGGACCTGACAGTCTCTCACAGCTGGGGAACCCAGCAGGAAATTACACTGTTGGAGGCTTGTGACTAAGCAAACAGCAAAATCAGAAAACTGAAAGAGAGAGAGAGGGAAAGAATATGAACGAGAAGGAAATCAGCCCTGCCTTGTCACAGAATTGACAAGGAAATACAGCTTTAGGTAGATAAAATTAAAAATAATTATCCAAGAATTGTTTAATTAGACAATACTATTTACTGAAATTAAATATAAAATCCTACTGAACCCACTGTGAATGTATGCTTTGGTATTATTCAAAAGTTTAATGAACTCACTTATTTTTTTTGCAGTTTTTGTCCAGGGCTGTGTTTGAACCCACCACCTCCGGTATATGGGGCCAGCGCCCTACTCCTTTGAGCCACAGACACTGCCCAATGAACTCACTTCTAAACCCCAAGAAGTTATTTCCCATAGACCAGTGATTTTCAACTGGTGTGCCACAGCACCCTGGTGTGCCATGAGAGGATCTTATGTGCACTGTGAAAATTTTAAAAATCTGTGAACTAAAATAAAATCTTAAGGCTCCCTCCCCTCAGTGACTGACTGACTGACTGAACCCCCACTTGGATAAGAGGATTCTAAAACTGGGTTGCTACCCCAGAGAAAGGTGATCCCCCACCCCTTATCAGAAATGTCCTTTGTGACTCACTAATGGGTTTAAGGCTATGCAGGACCTACCCTTGTGGGTCCTGAATATGCATAATAAACCATTGGAGTTTATCTAGTACTTTGTCTCTAATTAACAGACTCTTTATATTAAGCATTTCTTTCTATTTTTTTTTATTAAATCATAGCTATGTACATTAATGCGATCATGAGGCACCATACACTGGCTTTATAGAACTTTTGACACATTTTCATCACACTGGTTAACATAGCCTTCCTGGCATTTTCTTAGTTGTTGTGTTAAGACATTTACATTCTACATTTACTAAGCTTCACATATACCCTTGTAAAATGCACCACAGGTGTAATCCCACCAATCACACTCCCTCCGCCCACCTCCCACCTCCCTCCACTCCCTCACCCCCTTCCCCATATCCTTAAGTTATAACTGGGTTATAGCTTTCATATGAAAGCCCTAAATTAGTTTCATAGTAGGGCTGAGAACATTGGATACTTTTTCTTCCATTCTTGAGATACTTTACTAAGAAGAATATGTTCCAGCTCCATCCATGTAAACATGAAAGAGGTAAAGTCTCCATCTTTCTTTAAGGCTGCATAATATTCCATGGTGTACATATACCACTATTTATTAA
>CAUYPK010099424.1:0-26655 GCA_963574355.1 Loris lydekkerianus
AATATAAGAAATACATGTGTACCAGAATGTTTATTGCAGCCCAATTCATAATTGCTAAGTCATGGAAGAAGCCCAAGTGCCCATCGACCCACGAATGGACTAACAAATTGTGGTACATGTATACCATGGAATATTATGCAGTCTTAACGAAAGATGGAGACTTTGCCTCTTTCATGTTTACATGGATGGAGCTGGAACATACTCTTCTTAGTAATGTATCTCAGTAATGGAAGAAAAAGTATCCAGTGTACTCAGCCCTACTATGAAGCTAAATTATAGCTTTCATAAGAAAGCTATAACCCAACTATAGCACAAGACTATGAGGAAGGGCCAAGGGAGGGGAAGGGAGGGAGGAGGTTTTGGTGGAGGGAGGATAATGGGTGGGGCCACATCTAAGGTGCAT
The DNA here is from genome assembly GCA_963574355.1 of Loris lydekkerianus. Lineage (NCBI taxonomy): Eukaryota > Metazoa > Chordata > Mammalia > Primates > Lorisidae > Loris > Loris lydekkerianus. The sequence goes on from CAUYPK010099424.1 coordinate 404, forward strand.
CTTAGAATGGGTATAGGTGATTGCACTAATGTACACTGCTATTATTTAACAATAATAATAAAAATGGAAATAAAATGTCCTAATGCTATAAATGGATAAATGAGATAAAAGTTATGCTAATTAGTATGATTTAAGCACTCCAATCAATACAAATAATCAACACACTGAAATTGGCATAAATGTATTTAGGATCTATGTACAAAAGACTTAATTAAAAAAATAAAATTAAAAAAAGAAATATATATGCACACATATATTATTAATTTAAATAGCTCAGTAAAAATTAATTGATTACCATTAAACATTAAAAATGCACACAAAAGAATATTCAGTCCTAATAAAAATAAATAAATAAAAATAATAAAAAGAAAAATAATTGTCTATACTTATACTACAAAGCAAGGTAATATCATGCTTAACGAAAAAGCACTGGAATAATTCCATGAAAGTTTAGAAAAACTTAAAGGCCCCCTAAAAATGTCACTATTATTAAAACTTGTTTTAAAAGTCTTAGCAATTTCAAATGTAAATACTGTGTGTGATGTGGTACACATTGTGCATGTGTGTGTAAAACAGACAAGCTAGAAAATAAAAATAATGTGCAAAGATTATAATCAGGAAATTAAAATAAAATCAAGAAATACAAATGGCGGCTTGGCACCTATGGCTCAAGCGGCTAAGGCACCAGCCACATACACCTGAATTGGCAGGTTCAAATCCAGGCTGGGCCCGCCAAACAACAATGACAGCTGCAACCACAAAAAATAGCCAGGCGTTGTGGCTGGCACCTGTAGTCCCAGGTATTTGGGAGGCAGAAGCAGGAGAATCACTTGAGCAAGGAGTTGGAAGTTGCTGTGAGCTGTGATGCTACAGCACTCTACCCAGGGGGACAGCTTGAGGCTCTGTCTCAAAGAAAAAAAAAAAAGGAAAGAAACAAACAAACAAAAAAAATACAAATGGCTAAAAACATAAAAGGATGTTTAACATGTAATTAAAGAAATGCAAATAACAATTTTTCTACTATCAGACTAGTAAAGTATACTAAGTTAAATAAAGATGTGGGAAAACAGCCCATTTTTAAACTAAGTAAATGTCTGAATAAGTGAAACATTTTTGAAAGGCAGTTTTTTAAGACATTAAAAACTTTAGAAACTCTATGACCTTGCAATTTTTTACTGGAAAATTATACCCTGCCCCCATAACCCTGTTGAAAACTAATGTTATTTAATTTTTGTGTTGATTTTGTATTAACAGCAAAAATCAACCCGTATGTCCAACAACTTGGGAATGAGTAAAAGCTTCAGGTAGCTTCACATGGTGCTATGGAATCTTCTCCAATACCAGCATATACAGATAACGTTAATCACCAAACCTTTGAGAAAAGAAGCTAAGGGAACTTACAATGATGCATGATAAAGAAGCTTAAAGTTTTTAATTCATAATTCCATGTGCTTTTCATTACATGCATGTGAAATATACCAAGTTTATGCTTATGTACGTGTGAGTATCCATCTACATATGTATATGTTGCCTTTAGAGATTGCAAAAGTTTACTATGAGGTGGAGCATAGGGGCTCAAACCTGCAATGCTAGCAGATTGGGAGTCCATAGCAGAAGGATCTCTTGAGGGCAGGGATTTGAGCCAAGCTTGACCAAGAGTGAGACACCAACTCCACAAAAAATAGAAAAATTAGATGGGATGATGGTGCACACCTGTAAGTCCCAGCCACTTGAGAGGATGAGGCAGGAGAATAGCTTGAGCACCAGGAGTTTGAGGCTGAAGTGGGCTATGATGACAACACTACTCTCTAGCCTGAATTACAGAGCAAGATGCTGTCTCAAAAAAAATTTACTATGAAAGCTTGTTATTAGAAAAATTAGAAAATATATGCTGGCTCAATGCCTGTAGCTCAGCGGCTAAGGCACCATCCACACACACACCAGAGCTGCTGGATTTGAATCCATCCTGGCCCTGCCAAATAACAATGACAACTACAACCGAAAAAGAGCCAGGCATTGTGGCTGGCGCTTGTAGTCCCACCTACTTGGGATGCTGAGGCAAGAGAATTGCTTAAGCCCAAATGTTTGAGGTTGCTATGAGCTGTGATGCCACAGCACTCTACCGAAAGCAACATAGTGAGACTTTTTCTCAAAAAAATATATATACTTTCCTATTCCTTTAAAATATTTATGTTATTTGGTATTGAGAATAAAATAAAAACAATGCATCATTCCCAGGATCTATCATTTATAATGTAATCATATTGCCACAACACGAGCAATCTCACATTATTCAAGTTTAGAATATCACAGTCAAATTTGCCTTGGTAACTTTTCAAAGGAAGTGCTTAACTGCATTTGTGCTATAATAAGGATGAAAAACTAGCTTTCTCTAACCACACTCACTTATTTTTAACTTCACAATTATGAAGTTTCAGATATTAAAAATAGTGCACAATATAACAAACAAATCACAATCTGGTTTATTTCCCAAAATGTATTTCATTTCATTTCTATTCCTCAATATCATCAATATTATGGTCATTGCTTGCATTTAAAATATTGCTAAGCAGTTTTCTCTAACTCCATCTAAAAACAATAACTGGAAAATCTGTCCTCAGACACAAATGCACCAAAATGATATTTGACTGATATTTGTCATTCATGAATAGAACTAGCAGATATCCTTAAAGAAGAATCTAAAATTACCTCCCACTAGGTATGAAATATGAATGATAGCTTTGACTCCACCCTGCAACATAAGTGAACAATAGGTAAAGAAAATATAAAATAAATACACATATACAAAAAAAATAAATAAATATACATATATAATTGTAGCAAAAAAGTTATACACCAGAAGGGGAAAAAAGAAATGCATTTTTAATATCTTATAAAAAAAAAACTAGTTGAATAATATTACAGTATTTTGTCACTTAAGTATATTTCTATCCAGCAAATTTAAGAGGTTGATTTGAAGATGATTCTGCTCTGTGTTCAGAGAAAATGGCCTTGTCTAGTTGAAATGATAAATAACACTGAGATATTAGCATGCTATTTTGATGTCTTCTGATTAGAGAATAATTTTAGCTTCAGCTAAAACCATTTAATGGTTTTGTCAATCTTTTCTGCTATCACTTGATTAAAATATTTTCAAGAATCTTACCTACAGTGCATCTTACAAGGGTACATGTGAAACTTAGTAAATATAGAATGTAAATGTCTTAACACAATAACTAAGAAAATGCCAGGAAGACTATGTTAACCAGTGTGATGAAAATATATCAAATGGTATATAAAACAAGTGTATGATGCCCCATGATTGCATTAATGTACACAGCTATGATTTAATAAAAAAAAAATATTTTCAAGAATCTTAAAATACCAAAACTTTAGCAATTCAAATATTTAGAACCACAAAAGATATGAAGCCCATCATTTATGATAAACACAGGTCTATATTCTTTAATATTCACAGGGATGAATAATAATATAAAAGAAATTAAACACACTTTTTATTCCGATTTCTTGCTCAAATGAAGTCTGAAGCAAGCACAAGGCTTTTGATGGTTTTTTTTATTATTATTATTTTTTTAATTTTTGGCCAGGGCTACGTTTGAACCCGCCACCTCCAGTATATGGGGCCAGCACCCTACTCCTTTGAGCCACAAGTACCACCCATTGAGGGTTTTTTTTTATTATTATTATTATTTTTTTTTATTATTCATTGAGAGTACAAAGAATTAGGTTCCACTGATTGCATTTGTTAGATAAAGTCCCTCATATAATTGTGTCCTGCCAACAGGGCTATTTGGAGCAGCTTTACTATTAAGACTATGTTTGTACAAATATATGTTTGTATAAATATTTAAAGCACTCCTCACATAATGTTTATTGTTTGTGTCCTTAAAGAGAAAAAAAAATACTTAAAACTTAATCCATATAATATTTTAACCTCCATGAAAACACAAATCAGATAAATGTTCTCAATTCATTTCAAACATTATGGAACATACTGGCTTATTCAATGAATATTTGCTGAACAAAGAATTGAATTACACGTATTTGCCAATTACATTCATAACCCATTGGTCCTAATTATGTGAAACAAAAGAACAATACCTTAAATAATTTGCTGTATTTATAAGCAAATAAGAGCAAATATATAAATAAATTTCCTATTAATACATAAATTATAGCAGAGAGAGGAACTTATGGGTTTAGCTATAAATCTTTGTCCATTTACTGTATAGCACGATGCCTGCAAAAGAGAAGACATTTGTTGAATAAATGTGTGAATGAAACTTAAATCAGAAATCAGGAGAAAATAAAGATCTTGCACAGATTTCGTTCACTATTCATAGTGTCTCCTTATTCATCTGTAATGATATCTACTATCTATGGTTTCATTCTTGATATAAGTTTTTTCCTGTCGATTTTATGGTTGCCAGTCTTGTTAGAGGTTTATAAATTTTCTCCATCTTTTCAAAGAACCAGTGACAGGTTTCATTGCTTTTCTTCAATGTTTTGCATTTTCTATTTAATTGATTTCTACTCTTATCTTTATTATCTTCCCCTTTCTGCTTGCTTTGGATTTATTTTGGTTTTCTGTGCTCTCTTGAGGTAGGCTGTGAATTGTTGATTTAAGACATTTTCTCTTTTGTAATGCAAGCATTTAGTGCTATAAATTTCACTCTCAGCACTACTTTAGGTGTGTCCTACATATTTTGATACCTTGCATTTTCATTTTATTCAGTTTAATGTGTATTTTCACTTCCCTCAAAAATATTTCTTTGACTTATACAAAATTAAGATGTGTGTTATTAAAGAAAAAATTTTTTAAAAAGATGTATGTTATTTAATTTGTGTTTGGAGATTTTCTTATTATCTATTATTGATTTCTAGATTAATTTCATTATGATCCAAGAACATACTAAACCCTTACATTTTTTAAGTTAGTTTTATGGCCCAGGATATAGCATGTCTTAGTATATATTCCCTGTGGAATTCACAAAAAAATATGTATTCTGCTGTTGGCTGAAGTGTTCTAAAAATGTCAATCATGTGCTGTTGGTAAATGGTATTGTTCAATAAAATGGATATACCTGAAGCAAGCAGTTCAGTAGGAGTCTTCTCAGTGCGGACTGGTTAAGATTTGTTTTGCATACACTGTTTTGTTTTACAATGTGAAGTCTGATGTATAGTTTATGACAGCAATGCAATTTACCATGATTGTCATATTCAGGCTCTTGTTTGAAAAATGTAAAACCAATATATACTTTATTTTGCTGCTTCCATATCCTATCTCTACATTTGCATTTAATGTAGCTTTGGAGGAGATAAAATAAGTGGCAACAGTTACGATTACATAGGTCAACAAATCATTTTTCCATGAAATTTAGATACTTATAGATACAACAATGAAGACTAAGAAAATCATTAAAAAAATTATCTTTATCTCCATTTAGTGACTGTCTCTCAAAAATGTGTTTATCTCCATTTAGTGACTGTCTCTAAAAAACGTGTTTACACTAGATTAATATTTTTGGTAGCCAAGAATAGTAAATTTAGCATATCAAAGCAAAACAAATTATATTCAATTGATAATAATCAATATGCACTGAAAAGTAAACTAATATTAAATGAATGTGAGGATAAGAAATTTTAAATAGAAACATAACAGATTTTGAGTGTTCCACACCTTGGATGAGATTAAGAAGATTTTAAACTTAACCAAGATTACATTTTTAGAACTTTTAACAAAAGTATCATTTATAACTTAGTCACAAATTTTCTAACTTTCTTTGTAATTCTCAAAGCCTCAAAGCCTCTGTAATTCTCAATGTAGTCAGCAAAAACTAAAAGATTTGAGAAACTGCATTCTGCTGTCATGCCTCTTCTCATTTAAACATGAACTTAATTATAAAGCTCCTCACGAAGTACTATAAAATACACCAAAGGTTTTATTTGGGCCAAGGCAAGCCCATAAACCGGATGAATGTATAATAACTGATAATACATTAGCAGTACCATTTATTAATATATATAGTTATAATCAGCCATCACTGAAGAAAGTTTATTAAAATAAACTTGTAGTAATATAAACCAAAGAGTAGTACACAAGCCTTCTTAATCAATTATAATTTATTTGTTCAATAAAGCACACAAAACTGCAAAAGCACATTTCATTTTTTTCCTTAGGAAATCAATATCCACAATAGAAAATAAATGTCAAATTGAAGCCATGAGTTTTGTGCATGTGATATATTGGAAATAGTTCTGGACTGGTTCTCAAGGCACCAGGGTTCTATCTAATTTAGCCACTATCATTGACTTCAAAAAAGCAACACCTCCTTAAAGACTTATTTTCTCTTCCAAATTTAATTCATGGTCTTATTACTTAAGTTTCACTGAATGCACATTTCTAATAGAGGAATATAGGATATATGCTATTAGGAGCACATTAATTACAATTATTTCCTGTAATCTTTGAAAAGCAACACCTCCTTAAAGAATTAGTTTCTCTTCCAAATTTAATTCGTGATCTTATTACTTAAGTTTCACTGAATGCACATTTCTAATAGAGGAATATAGGATATATGCTATTAGGAGCACATTAATTATAATTATTTCCTGTAATCTTTCAAAATCCTAGATTCTGTCCACTAAGTTGTGGAATTTTGTTATTGTTGCTAAAATCAGTAGTAGAAATATGCATTAAAGTATGTTTAGGATTTAAGAATCTTTATTCCTTTTGTTAGCATTACACAGCAAGAATAATGAATTTGTGTTAACCTAAAGCCAAATGTGTTTTCAATAATATGTTTTATAAATATGGAATTAGGTATAAAAATAGGTCACAGTGCTGAGCACCGTAGATCATGCCTGTAATACCAGCACTTTGAGAAGCCGAGTGGGCAGATCACCTGAACTCACGAGTTTGAGACCAGCCTGAGCTAGAGTGACATTCCCATCTCCAAAAAAATAGCCGGGCATTGTGGTGGGTGCCTATAGTCCCAGCTAATCTGGGGGTTAAGGCAAGAGAATTGCTTAAGCCGAAGAGTTAGAAGTTGCTATGAGCTATGATGCCAGGGCACTCTACCTGGGGTGACAAAGTGAGACTCTGTCTCAAAACACACACACACAAATAGATCACTGTCACTGCTCATATATTCATTCAGATTACCAATTTCCTTTTACATAATTTTCTGTGATTTATTAGTTTAGACTTACTCTTTCTTATTACTTGAAATTCAGGTGGTAAATTTCAATTTAACTTCAATACCCAAATCAAAAAATCTTGTTAGATCCTTTTGTAGTTCATAAGTTTGATGATTGGGTTTTCATGAGCATGTGTGAGATGTGCCTCCCACTAATCTTGCTACGACAATGGGACATTACCCATCTGACATGAAAAAAAGAAAAAAAAAATCTAGGCAAATATTAAGCTATTTGAGTATTGCTAATCTTACTCTAAATAGTGCAACAAAATTAGTTTTTGCAACCAAAAATAAGAACAAAACATATTCTAAATAATATTCTAAAGTATTTTATATGACCTCCTATAATAACAGAGATTATTAAGACAAAATGTGTTAACAGTTCTTTTGATATAAAGCATCAAAACACAATCTGCATAACAGAGAAAAAGAAAAGAATATTAGCCAAGAATACTATTACAGTTTTTTTTTTTTTTTTTTTTTTTTGCAGTTTTTGGCCAGGGCTGGGTTTAGAACCCGCCACCTCTGGCATATGGGGCCAATGCCTTACCCCTTTGAGCCACAGGTGCTGCCATTGTTGTTTGGCGGGACAGGGCTGGATTCGAAACTGCCAGCTCAGGTGTATGTGGCTGGCACCTTAGCCGCTTGAGCCATAGGTGCCAAGCCTCTTTTTTTTTTTTTCTTTTTTTTTTTCCAGTTTTTGGCCAGGGTGGGGTTTGAACGCGCCACCTCTGGTATATGGGGCTGGCACCCTACTCCTTGAGCCACAGGCGCCGCCTGTGAACAAAAGTCAGTCTGATGGTTAACAAACTCAGTGGAAAGTGTTGAAGATAGGTACAAAGGTTTTTTTTGTTTGTTTGTTTGTTTTGCAGTTTTTGGCTGGGGCTGAGTTTGAACCTACCACCTCTGGCATATGGGGCCAGCGCCTTACTCCATTGAGCCACAGGCGCCACCCTTTTTTTTTGAGACAGAGTCTCAAGTTGTTGCCCTGAGTAGAGTGCTATGACGTCACAGCTCACAGCAACCTCCAACTTGTGGGCTCAAGCGATTCTCTTGCCTCAGCCTCCCAAGTAGTTGGGACTACAGGCACCTGCCACAGCACCCAGCTATTTTGTTGTTGTGATGGTGGTTGCCATTGTTGTTTTAGCTGGCCCGGGCCAAATTCGAACATGCCAGCCTCAGGGAATGTGGCCGGCGCCCTATCCATTGAGCTATGAGTGCTGCCACTATTACAGCTTTTTACAATAAATAGCCACATATGTTCCATCTTAATAAATAAATTTGTAGAGGCCCTAGATGATGGAAAAATAGCTAAATCCAAACAACTCATCTTGAGTATCTTTAAACTGTGGGTATAGGTAGATTTTTGCTGTTGATTATATTCAAGGATGAGTCAAAAGACAATAACTCATGGTTCCACAAGAATACACTACAGCTGAAAGGAAAAGAAATAGTCTAAAAACAGTCATAAATATGTATGCATGAAAAAGAGTAGTATGTTAGAAGAGTTTATAATTTCATAGGAATTGATACTATTTACGTTGCCATTCCAGTGTAGAAGCCAAAATACTGAAATTACTCCTAGATTTCTAAGATTCAAGTAGATAGAACTAGGTTTTCATGCTAAGAATGTTGATTAAAAATATTTCCGAAGATCACTAGAAAACAATAACAAAATAACAACACTCGAACTTAGAGAGTGCAGTTCAAAAATACTGGAGTTATTAATAAAATCACTTTAAGGCTTTGACAGACTTATATATCCAACTGTCAAGTTGACATATCCACTTGGATATTTAATTGACATCTCACACATAACATGACCCAAACTAAAATTCTGAAATCTCTTTCAAAAAACTTCTCTTATAACCTTTGCCTTCTCAGTTAACAGTAACTCCATCCTTCAGTTACCCAGGTCAAAATCCTTGCAGTCATCCTTGATGCCTCAATTTGCTTCATACATCTCATATCATCAGTCAAAAGATCCTTTTGGTTCTGTATAGTGGATGCTGTGACATACCACCTGGATACCCCCTCAGGACTGAAGGATTTATTGCCCCAGCTGCCACAATCAGTACTGATAGACAATCCTAATGTATGAACCCTCTTCAAGAATTGCTTCAGCTCAAGGAATCAGCTTGCTGAAAGTCACTCTCACTGATCAATACAGGGGAATAAAGGCCTAACTCCTTTTCCTCAGCTCTAGAAAACTCTGTAAGGCTATCCCTGCTTCAGAGCTCCCTACTCAATTGTATGAGGCTTTCATTAACAGTGATTCAAAGCACAACCTCCATGCCAAGAGAACTCCCTAAGGAACTTTCCGCACACTAATTTTCATGTTAAGAGTCTGCTTTTTGTAGAGCATCATCTTTGATAGTTGGGACCAAGAGTGTTCAGAGAAAGTAGGTGCTAAGATAGGATGCTCAACTGTGCAACTGACAGGATTCCATCACTAATGGTAGGTAGAGCACACATAGACCTTGGAAAATGGTAGTAGGGAAATTGTTAAAAGTTTTTATGTGATACACTGGAGGAGTATTCTAATAAGAGGTATGAGATACAGAAGGCATTTGAAAAAAATGAGAGGAGGTGTCAGGTACAGTGGCTCACACCTATAATCCTAGCACTCTGGGAGGTCAAGGCCGGTGGACTGCCTGTGCTTACAAGTTAGAGACTAGCCTGAGCCAGAGAGAGACCCTGTCTCTAAAAATAGCTGGGCGTAGTCCCAGCTACTTGGGAGGCTGAGGCAAGAGAATCATTTAAGCCCAAGAGTTTGAGGTTGGTGTAAGCTGTGATACCACAGCACTCTAAGGGGGGGAGGGTGAGACTCTGTTGCAAGAAAAAAAGGAGAGGAATTAGGTAGATGATATTAGACATAACTGATTACTGACTGATTGACAATTAAATCCTTTGTGAAAACCAGAAAGCCTCCTGGTAACTTATAAAAAGACTCCCTTCCATAATAGACATATGGATCAGAACAGAAAACACATATATAAAACCATTCTCACATTCCCATCTGATTTTTGACAAAGCAGATAAAAATATACATTGAAAGAAGGAATCCCTGTTCAATAAATGGTATTGAGAAAACTCAATAGCCACGTTTAAAAAAGACTGAAACAGGATTACAGACAAGGCTGGGATTTAATACAGGTGGGTCACAGCCTTTTTTTCTCTTTGAATCATTTTTCTCTCTCCAATTTTTTCTCTTTACTAAAAGTAAAATATGGCAAAACTGACTTAGTTGCCAAAATAAACTGTATCTTCGGGATACTCAGTCTGATTATTTGCATCGAGTGTAGTAAGAATAATTATTAGCCATCTAGGCTCTTCTTTCCTTTAAAATTGGCTTATATTGGAACCTGTTACAAGGAATCTCAAGCTGGACTTTCTTGAAAGCCTTTCACGAGCTCAGGTTTCATCTGTCCCATTAGATACCTGTATGCATTGGGTAAAGTCCTCTTCTCTTGAGGTCCCCAAGTATATTTTGATTCCTGGACCCATCAGCAAGCAACCTTCGTTACTTACCACAGATCAGGAAATGTTACTGACGGGTATCTGGCCAGTTTTCCAAAGGGTTTTTTTTTTTTTTTTTGGCTTTATAAAGTCAGCCCCAATTCCTTAGTACAGTCTGGACACCTCTGGAAATGCTATTCCAGACAAAGCCGTCTGGAAAAATTAACCAGTTTCTTCATTATTCTATAGAACAAAACAGATTCTTATTAAACTTATGCAAATAGCTATTGTTAGGAATTAAAAATACTTACAAATGGCTTTTAAATTTTAGAGAAATTAAGGAGAGAGAAAAAAATACATGTTTCAGATTTTGCTCATAAGTACATACTTGAAAATCTATAAATAGCTTAAAAGATAGAAAATGGTTTTCTTGATTTCTAGAAAACAAAACACAAAGAATCAGCAATATTTCAAACTGTAGCAAATCATCTTAGTTCCATGTAGCTGATTTCTGTTCTGTTTAGTATTAGGTTAGCAATACTCATAGGCATGTTATCTTTCCAATGAAAGTTAAAGGAAATACATAGTTAACTGGATTACATGTAAACTTCTTTATAAGTTTTATTTAACCTGCACAGACATTTTACAAATATTTTAAACCTTTTTAACCTTTGTTTTGCCTTTCACTCTTCTACACAACTATTTTGTTTCAGGAAAAATTTATGACATAATTTTTTTTTTTACATATATAATGCCATTTTTTAAAATTTCTCTTACTCGCAAAGAAATATATTTTCTACAAAGCAGGATCCTAGTTTACTATGAAGCTAATTATTAACTCAGTCAAACTGATACTTAGAAGGTTTAAAAAGCAAGAATTTTTTGACAAAGACTTAAACAGTTAAATCATTACATTTTGAAATTCCTTTAAAATTTTTTATAAATATTTACAACTTATATGCACTATTTCTCAACCATTTAAAATTTTTCACTTTTGTCCGAATTTTCCTTTTAAAACTGCCAGTTACTTTAAGATAAAAAGTTTTTACACAAGATTTTTTTACATGAAATTCTTTTTTTTTTTAATCCTTTCTTATTAAAACTACATCTTTATACTCATGTTTTTTTACACATCTCTCTCTCTCCCCTATTTGCTGGTTCTTTTTATTTTTAATTCCAAACTTAAAAAAGGAAAATTGTATACAAAATTTAAGTTTCTCTATAAGTCTGGGATGTTATATGGTGGGGGAGGGTAGTTATTGAGATAGAGTTAACAAAATTAGGTTCATTGTCAGAGCCTGCTCTTCCTTTTTATGTTAATTTTTCTACTGGTGAGCGGCTGTCACAGAGACCACCCTGTCACTCTGCCAGGGCCCTCCTCTCTGTGTAATTACTACCGGAGGTCTCTTAGGGAATGGTGTCAGTCAGGGTGCTGGGGAGCACTCCCATCAGGGAACCAGAATGTTGCAGTAAAACAGTGAATCAAAAAAGACAGAAATTTATACTAACAATATAGAAGAAGAAACCTCTAATTGCTGACAAGAACTAGAACTCAGGTGTCTCAAGGCATAGAATGCTGAGTTGTAGGGAATCGTTTTTAAAACTCTTTTATACTTGTTTCTTTTTCCTCTTCAGTTCAATACAAGATTGTTTCAGGCTGAGACCAATCCTTTAATAAACACTGAACAAATGACATAAAATGACATGGCAGACACAGGCCCAACATGAACAATGTCTAAAAGTTCACATGTACTCTCACACTCTCATATTCTCAAAACCAGAACCAGAATACCTTCTCATATAGTTTTTTTTTTTTTTTTTTTGTGATTCACCTGTGCAAGTCTCAACTTGTTTAGCTTTTTTTCTTTTTTTTTTTTTTTTTTTCTTTTCTTTTTTCTTTTTTTTATTTTTTTTTTTATTAAATCATAGCTGTGTACATTAATGTGGTCATGGGTCCTATGGGAGATCTAACACCCCGGGGGTTGATTGGACATCTGCTTTCATCTTAATGGTGTTTCCGGTGACGGGTGTGAACACACATTTCTGGGAGCCATCGACTGGCCAGTAGGGCTGAGGCGTCTCATGCCTCCAAAAGCTTCTGACAGGCCAGTAGCCCAGCAACCTAAGGTCCTGGTCTCTTTGGCCTTTCCTCAGAGGCTCTACACAAATTACAACAATTGAATTCAAAAAACAGTTCCATATTTTTCTAACAATTCACAACAAATAAGCACAACAAAAATACCATGAATATTAACATCTTCTGACACTAGCCAAAATTAGATGTTAAAGTGGCTTACCTCTGGAGGTGGACTCACAGGTGAATTTAGGAGTGATCGTCAGCCGATCTCCTGAGGGCTCCAGGTTCTCCAGGGACCTTGGGATGTTTTCCAGAGGGCGCCTCCCCTCAGAGGGACCACAGCCTGTCCCCCTCCTGGAGGCCGCCTGAGGATCGGCAGAATGCATGCCAACCAGAGTAAAGCCAAGCGGCTGCTATTTTAAAGGAGGACTCTCCGTTTTTTTTTAGTTTTAAATGGGTAATTGACCTTGGGTTTTCTGCTGAGTGCCAGCACCTTATACCTTATCTCAAGATGATTCATAACATAACCACAGGTTTTTTTTTGTTTTTTTTTGCAGCCAAAATAGAGGAATAGTTTTAACAAACTTTGTAGTAACTCTTCAATTGCCGGAAAGAAAGAGTCTCAACCACAAGTGGGTTATTTACACTACAATGTCAAAATAAAATGAGGAAGTACAAAAGGGCCATGTAAGAAAGACAGGAGTCAGCGCAGCACACTGCCAAACAGACTAAGATTCTAGAGCAGCCCATATAGTACAGTCCAAGCGATGTCAAGGGCAGTGGGAGACATAGGGGGTATAAGAGAGAAGGTAAACAGGCTAGTTGGCAGGGTGAGGCGGGGGAAAGAGTCAGTCTTTCACCAGGGGCTGAGAAATTCTCAGTGGCCAATGCCTGGGTGAAAATCAGCTCTTGTGCCCCAGCCACAACCAGTGGCCGTAGCCTGAGTTAAAACAAATTGTACACTGATACGTTGATAGATAACAAGAAAACAGAGATGTTGACACCCAAACTTGGAACTGACCAATCTTCAAAAGGAATTCTGACAAACCATTGGAAACAGCAAACACAAATTTGACAAACAACTCACACAGACCAGTGTTGACATAAACTTGGATACACTTTAACACACTGCAGGCACCAAGTCTCTGTGCAGGCTCTGACTTACTTTTACCAGGGACTCACCCTCTGTGAGCCCAAAGAAGAAAACCTGACAGACCAGAGACTCACCCTCTGTGAGCCCAGCATTAAGCAGACCTGAGACAGACCAGAGACTCACCCCTGTGAGCCCAGACTCACCCCTGTTACTCTAACATTTAACAGACCTGAGACAGACCAGAGACTCACTCCTGTGAGTCTAACATTAAATAGACCTGAGAAGACCAGAGACTCACCCCTGTGAGTCCAACATTAAACTGACCTGAGACAGACCAGAGACTAACCCCTGTGAGTCCAGGATTAAACAGACCTGAGACAGACCAGAGATGGGGAGATGTCTTCCCCCGGCCCGAGGAACCAACTGTATAGCTGCATCCAGCTGGTCTGGTTCCCACCCCCCACCCCCAAATCTCTAGAGATCAGACAGACTCACCCAAAGTGTTACTGCTTTATCATTAATTTTAAAAATTTTGGAAACCTATGCCCTGGCTCCATACGTCTGAGGACTCTGGGGCAGAGAAATGTTTCTCAGAGGGCTTCCCCTGGAGCCGTTGGATGGCGGCGGGCCTAGGTGGGGGTCTTGGGGTGGCAATATCACTGGGGCCTCCAAAAATGTTGTACCCATTGCAACCTGTAAGAAAAACTCGGACCCCACTTCAGGTATAAATCAGATGGTGATTATTACACCTGCACAGGGGACTGCTGCCCTAAAGGGCAGGCAACCCCGAAATGCAATGCAGGCTGAGTTTTATACCCTAATTTGTGCTGCATGGCAGGCAAGCAAGCGAGCACAGAAGTGGAACGTGGAAGTTAGCTCAGTGCAGGGTTATAGTGTGGTGGTTGGGTCAGGGGGTTACATCGTGGCAGTTGGCATGGGGACAGCTTGGAAAACTTAGCTTGGGTAAGTTTCTATTGTTTGTTCTTGGCTAGAGGATTTTTGGAACTCAGGAAGGCTTCGGGAACTTCCTTATTCTATTCTGAGACCTGCTCCCGGATTTTGCTGGGGGGATGTGCGAGGACTCAGGCTGAGACAGTTAGGGGCCTTTAGGGGTCTTTTTCTGGGTTGGTTATTATACTGAGGCAAGAGAATCGCTTGAGCCCAAGAGTTTGAGATTGCTGTGAGATGTGACGCCACAGCACTCTACCAAAGGGCGACAAAGTGAGACTCTGTCTCTTAAAAAAAAAAAAAAGAAAGAAAAAAATATTTTTTCTAAAAAAATTTTTTAACAAAAAGGCTATCATATTCAGCTGAAGACCCCAAAGAAAGTTTAAAATTTCATAAAATGATAAATCTACAATGCTAAGGTGATGTATAAACAAAATGTGGTACATATATACAATAGAATACTATTGGGCAAAAAGGAGAAGAAAGCCTGATACAAGGTATAGCATGGATGAACCTTGAAATCATGAGGCTAAGTGACAGAAGCCAGATACAAAGGATCACATGTGGTATTTTAAATTGACATAGATACAGAAGGCAGAGGAATAGTTATCTGGGGCTGGGTGTGGGGATGGGAGGGGAGATTGACTGCAAATGGTAACACAGAACCTATTTGGTATAATGCAAGTGGATTGCAGAAAACTGTTAATACAGTCACAACTGCATAGATTCACTAAAAAGCATTGAATTGAATACTTATAATGGGTGATTTCAATGGTCTGCAAATTATACCCAAATAAAGTTCAAAAAAAAATAAAAAAAGACAAACCCCCAAAAGGAAAAGCAAAATGTGTGTATGTGTACTTGTGGGTGTATGTATGTATATGAAGAAGAGGAAGAGGAAGAGAGGAGGGTAGGGTACAGAAGGGAAGGAGAAAGGAGGAGAGGGAAGGGGAGGGGAAGGAGGGCAGAGGCCAGGTGTGGTGGCTAACGCCTGTAACCCTAGCACTTTGGAAGGCTCAGATGGGTGGATTGCTGGAGGTCAGGAGTTTGAGACCAGCCTGAGCAAGAGGGAGATCCCATATTTAAAAACTAGCCTGGTCTTGTGGCGGGCATCCATAATTCCAGCTACTAGGGAGGCTGAGGTAAAAGGATCACTTGAGCCCAAGAGTTTGAGGTTGCTGTGAGCTATGACACCACTGCACTCTATGAAGGGCAACAAAGTGAGACTTGGTCTCAAAAAAAAGGTAAATGTAGTCTTCATTCTTTTTTTCTTCCTGGATGTTAATAGAATTTTACATTAAATTTTGTAATGTGTCCCATTTGACAAAGTACCTAGCAGTAGTCTTATATTGTTTTTGCTATTGTTTAGTGACCCTTTTGATCCTCACACTCAGGGCTGGATTTTATTTGTTGTTTGGTTGTTCGAAAATTAAATTTCATCATTATAACTGATCAAATGATTATTATTTGTCTTTGTCTCTTATTTCCATACTGGTATTAAAATTATCTTCTCTTGTCAACACAACCATCTTTGTATATAGTCAACTCTTTGCTTTTTCTTAACCTTTTAGAACTTCTCAAGAAATTCAGGTACAATCAATACAGAATTTCAATGAAAACAAGCACTGAAAATTGCCATTCTATTTTATAGACCCTACAATATTTTCTTATTTCTAATTTCATCATCTCACCTCATTTTATTCACCTTTTCTTTGAATCAATCCTCTTGTCTTTTCATTTGAGCCTTGTAAATCTTGTTTTGTTTGTTTTTTAACACTTTAAAACATAAAATTTGTCTTCTTGCATTCTTTATTAAATATCAAACATTTCCAAAATGTTGGTTCAATTAATGTAGACTATTATTTCCAGATGTAAGTTAAAGGAAACCAGAATATGTGACCTCAAAATACGTCTTTGATGTGAAGCTTATTTTGAGCTGAAGGCAATCAAAAGCAGCAAATGTAGGAAAAGCACTCTCTATCTACCTTTTTTTTGCCTACAGACAGAATATAAATTCTCCTTTACCAGAGAGGACTTTAGACTCTTATCAGCCTGGGAGATAGCACCAGAGTAATCTGCCAACTAACCTCACTCCATAAGTTTCCTCCCATATATTTACTTTCCCTAGTTTCCTACCCTTGGAAGCCTCAAACTGTTTTCCTTTGTACAACCATTTCTCTAAACATTTATTGTTCTTTGTTGAATGCATTATATAAGCCAGAGTTCTAAGCCACCACTTTGAATAACTGTTAGTTGAGGTTTCTCCCTCCTGATGTCAGCTAATAAACTCTTTGTTTTTCTCTTGTTGATTTTTCTTATTGTTGAAGAGTCCCAACTGAAATTTATGATGGAGAAATAGAAATTTTTGCCTCCCCTATAATGTTCTACTTCTGAGCTTTCAGGATTTTTTCTGATTAAGTATGGGAGGAGATTAAAGGGGCTACAGGGAGGTGAGAGAAAATCATGGCCCTCTGGACAAGAAAATTGGAAAGGGCCCTGAAGTGAAAAGAGAAATTTTGGATGAGTGTCACCTACTTAACTAAGTATGTGCTGCTCCTGTGAAATATGACTTTTATCCTGTGACACATAACATCTACCCTGTAACATAAAACAAAGATAATGATTCCCCCATAAAACAAAGATAAGGATCTTTGTCGCAGAACAACGCACACCATAATTATCAGAAACAGCACAAGACTGACACTGTCATACCATCATTAGTAAAATAACAGTTAATAATTATTGCTACAGAAGGAAGCAAATTAGATTTATATGACAACTGAGGTAATCCACAACCAATGAAACCAGGACAGTACCCTTAAAGGCCTAAGGGGAACCAAGAGGAATTCTCAAAGATAAATGTAGGAGGAATTTGGATGAAAGTGCTTATATTGTTATACTGCCTTTGTGCGGTGTCTCCTCTCACTCCAGGAGAGTGGAAAAGTGTCCTCCGTGTCCTGTAGCACAGTGGTTTCGGCGCCAGTCACATACATCAAGTTTGAACTAGCAGGTTCGAACCCAGCCCAGAGCCAGCTAAACAACAATGACAACTGCAACAAAAAATAGCCAGTGTTGGGTGGTGCCTGTGGCTCAGTGAGTAGAGCGCTGGCTCCATATACTGAGGGTGGTGAGTTCAAACCCAACCCCTGCCAAGGTGCAACAATAAAAAATTTTTTTAAAAAACAAAAAACTTAATTTAAAAATAAGCAATGTTGTAGTGGGCACCTGTAATCTCAGCTATTTGGGAGGATGATGTGAGAGGATCTCTTAAGGCTAAGAGTTTGAGGTTGCTGTGAGCTGTGATCTACGGCACTCTACAAATGGGGAAATAGTGAGACTCTGTCTCAAAAAAATAAAAATACAAGTAAATACAGATCCGCATGTATTATTAGCTTTTTAATGCCAGCATGGCTTGTACAACATCTCAAAAGAAATCAGAACCCAGTAAAAGAAAAATTACGGATGATGGAAGGCTGTTCAATGAAAAGTGGGCTGATAACTACCTTTTTGTTGAGGCAAATAGTAAAGTACTCTGCTTAATTTGTAGAGAATTTGTGCATGTTTTCCAAGACTATAATTTGAAAAGGCTAGGCAAAAACATGCTGCCAAATTCAATGTGTATGAAAGATTGCGGCATAAGGAAAAAATAGGGGAACTGAAAAACAGTCTTGTTGGCTCAGCACCTGTGGCTCAAGTGGCTAAGGTGCCAGCCACATACACCTGAGCTCATGGGTTTGAATCCAGCCCGGGCCACCAAACAACAATTATGGCTGCAACCAAAAAATAGCTGGGCATCATGGTAGGTGCCTTTAGTCCCAGCTACTTGGGAGGCAGAGGCAGGAGAATCGCTTGAGCCCAGAAGTTGGAGGTTGCTGTGACCTGTGATGCCACAGCACTCTACCCAGGGCGACAGCTTGAAGTTCTGTCTCAAAAAAAAAAAAAAAAAAAAAGAAAAGAAAAAAGAAAAGAAAAACAGTCTTGTATGCTCAACAACAAAAAAAAAGTTTAGGTTACAACTCACATGGATTCCATTATAAAAGCCAGTTATGTGACAGCATATTTAATAGCAAAAAAATCAAAGACATTACTGATGGTGAGTTTATTAAGCTACATATGGAAAGCATAGCAGATATAATTTGCCCTGAAAAATAAGGGAGATATTTCCAAAACCAGTTTATCTCACCATACTATGGCCAGTAAATTGAAGAAATTTGAAAATCAAAATAAGTTTGGAAAGTAGTTATTCATTCTAAATTTTATGCTTTGGCGATGGATGACAGCATTGACGCTACAAATATGGCTCAACTTGCCACTTTTATTAGTGGTATTGATAACGAATATAATATCATGGCTTCTTCAGTGCCATCAAAAGGCACAATAGGTACACAAGCAGTATAAAGTATGTTAACGTGATTTTCTTTATCCATTGTCAACATATCTTGTATAGTTACTGATGGTACCCTGGCAATGGTAGGTAAAAAACAGGCACTTGTAAAATTGATAGAAGACAATGCAACTACCACCTAAAACTCAGGTTTGATGAAGTACCATTGCATAGTATGTCAAGGAAACTCATGCACAAAAGTTTTGAAAATGGATAACATGTGCAAATTATCATCAAGACAATGAATTTCATAAGCGCCAAGGGACTGAATCATCACTAGTTCTAGGAATTCCTTAAAAGCATTGACATGATGGTGACAACATCAACTTTTCAGAAGTAAGAAGACTAAGTTGAGGCCAAATGTTCAAAAGATTTTATGATTTGTAACATGTTATCAAGTTACTTATGCTATCAACAACAAAATTTGTGCAAGAACTTGATGATGAAAACTGGCATACAGATTAAGCATTTTTAGTGGATTTAACAGCTCATTTAAATGAGTTAAACATGTGTCTTCAAGGTGAAAACCAACATGTCAACATAATGTATCAAACCATAATAGTGTTCCAAATGAAAATGAAATATGGCAATCTCAAATTACAGCAAACTATTTTATACATTTCGACATGGCTAAACATAGTCCTGTGAAAAGCAAAAAATATACAGCTTTACTTTTCAATTTGATACAAGAATTTGAAAACAAATTTCAAGATATCTGGAAAACAATCAATATTCTGGGGCATTTGTGACTCCATTTTCAGTTCACATGAATATGTTACCTGCCAATTTTCAAATGGAATGAATAAAGCTGCAATCTGACATTCAAATTAAGGAATTTTTTTTTTTTTTTTTTTTTTTTTTTTTTTTTTTGTAGTTTTTGGCCGGGGCTGGGTTTGAACCTGTCACCTCCGGCATATGGGGCTGGTGCCCTACTCCTTTAAGCCACAGGCGCCACCCAGGAAATTTTTTTTTTTTTTTTAAATAGTCTCACTTTATTGTCCTCCATGGAGTGTGTCACAGCTCACAGTAACCTCCAACTCCTGGGCTTAGGCAATTCTCTTGCCTCAGCCTCCCGAGTAGCTGGGAGTACAGATGCCCACCACAATGCCTGGTTAATTTTTTGTTGCAGTTTGGCTAGGGCCGGGTTCAAACCCGCCACCCTCAGTATATGGGGCCAGCGCCCTACCCACTGAGCCACAGACGCCACTCAACTTAAGAAAAATTTTAATCATGTCTCTTTACTGTACTTTTTTTTTTAGAGACAGAGTCTCACTTTGTCACCACCCTCAGTAGAGTGCTGTGGCATCACAGCTCACAGCAACCTTCACCTCTTGGGCTTAGGAGATTCTCTTGCCTCGGCCTCCCAAGTACCTGGGACTACAGGCACCTGCCACAAGGCCTGGCTATATATTTTTTTTGTTCTTGTTGCAGTTTGGCCAGGGCTGGGTTCAAGCCCACCACCCTTATTATATGGGGCTGACGCCCTACTCACTGAGCGACAGGCACCACCGGTTATCTTCTATTCTTTTTTTTGAGACAGAGCCTCAAGCTGTAACCCTGGATAGAGTGCTGTGGCATCATAGCTCACAGCAACCTCCAACTCCTGGGCTCAAGCGATTCTCCTGCCTCTGCCTCCCAAGTAGCTAGGAGCACCGGTGCCTGCCACAATGCCCGGCTATTTTTTGGTTGCAGCCGTCTTTGTTATTTGGCAGCCTGGGCTGGATTCGAACCCACTGGCTCAGGTGTATATGGCTGGCGCCTTAGCCGCTTGAGCCACGGGTGCCGAGCCTCCACTGGACTTTTATAGGTCCCAGAAATATCTTCCCTTATTTCAGTCATGCCTTATTCATTTCAACGCTTTTAGCAGCACCTACATTTGCGAACAACTATTTTCAAGAATGAAGCACATTAAGAGTAAATTTAGAACCAAAATATCTAATGAGAACGTTAAGAACACAATTGAAAGTTGCAACTACTTCACTGAACCAAGTATTGATGTATTAGTTTCTCAACTACAATGTAAAATATCCCACTAGGTTTCTGTTGCCCACTTTTCTTTTACTTTTATAATAAAATATTATACAAAAAATATTAAACAAAATAAAATATTAAACAAAAAATATTTTGATATGTATATTGTCTATATTAATGATCACAAACTTGGGACCTGCTGGACGATTTTAAAAGACTCTCTGGGCTCTGTGCCCATAGCACAGTGGTTATGGTGCCGGCCACATACACCAAGGCTGGTAGTTTCAGACCCAGGTTGGGCCTGCTAAAACTACAATAACAACTGCAACAACAACAAAAAATAGCCGGGCATTGTGGCAGAGCCTATAGTCCCAGCTTCTTGGGAGGCTGAGGCAAGAGAATCTCTTACATCCAGGAGTTTGAGGTTGCTGTGAGCTGTGAGGCCACAGCACTCTACCGAGGGCAACATAGTGAGACTCTGTCTCAAAAATAAATACAGAAGACTCTCTGAACGGGCTTCTGTGTAATTAGGACTATTATGTGAGGACTTTTTTGCTTACCTGTGGTGGCATACATCATGAAAATTAAGCATGGAACTTTTATTTTTGGCTCATCAGATTTTGTTAGTGTTTGTGTATTTAATGTGCAGCCCAAGACAACTCTTCTTCCAACGTGACCCACAGAAGCCAAAAGGTTGGACACCCCTGGTATAAAGTAGGAAAATGTGAGAAAATCCAATTCTAGGAATTACTATCCAAATTCTTGGTAAAATCCAGCCCCTTCCTTGGTATTGAATATTCCTCCACCCACTTAGTAAAACTATCAAAGATCTAAAACCACCTCCTTTCAGGGCAGCTTATCTTTTTCAAACCTGCCCACTCTCTCTCCTGGCAGTATAATTTCACTTTCAGTAAAAGCTATCACTTTCAGGCTCAGTGGGTAGGGTGCCAGCCCCATATACTGAAGGTGGCGGGTTCAAACCTGGCCCCGGCCAAACTGAAACAAAAAAAAAGCCAGGCGTTGTGGCAGGTGCCTGTAGTCCCAACTACTCAGGAGGCTGAGGCAAGAGAATCGCCTAAGCCCAGGATTTGGAGGCTGCTGTGAGCTGTGATGCCACTGCACTCTACTGAGGGTGATAAAGTGAGACTTTGTCTCAAAAAAAAAAAAAAAAAAAAGCTATCACTTTCTTGGCTTACATAATGCATCCTGAAGTTGTTTTCCCAAAAGTCACCAACAATTTACAAAAATCTCCACTTGGAATTTGACCACAATTTAATGGGTAAAGGCCTATGATATTACTGAAAGTCCTACATTGTATAGGAGAGCACCCCACAAACAAACATTATCCAGCTCATAATGTCTAAAGCCAAGGATGAGAAGCCCTATTCTACAGCTTATTTCTCTCTGCCACCTTAATTATTTTAAAGGAAATTTGGGGGTTAAGATACTTTTTAATGAATAAGAACTAAGCGCCTTCATATAAATTATTTCTTCCTTAGGAAATGTTCACCTGATTGTGCAGGTCCTGACAATAATACAGTCTATTTCAAACTGTCAAGACGCTTTGATCAAATACTTTATTAAAATTTTCAACAAAGACAGGGTTGGAACGATCAAAGTTCACTTTATTTTCAACAAAATTTCTGTGATGTCTCAGAAAATAAGGCTGTATGATCTCCAAGAAATAAAATGACAGTTTGGCTGGAGAAAACATTTCAGAAGTGACAAATAATATTTGAGATCAGACATCCTAACCTACAGAAAAAAGTAGTCTTCTCTGAACATACTCCTTGTTTAAAGCTGAAATTTGAAAAAGAATATCTCAACTTTTATCTGCTAAATATATATAAAAGATTTTTAACCAAGTAATGAACAGCTAAACCAGATAAAACCATTAACTGATAACTAAAAGAAATTTACTGAAAATAATTTGAGGCAAGTCAAAATTATTGCTTCTTTTTTTCTTTAATTCTCTTTCTCTATTCCCTAAAGCATTAGTTGGAATGGCTCATTGGGTAATCTGAGCAAAGCAAGTCCAGAAGGAAGGAAAGAAAGTAAAATAGAAAAAGTAAGAAAGAAGTAAGTATATGATGTTGGAATGTACATAGCTTCACAGACAATTAATTTAGTGAAATAAAGTAAACAACACTGGAATAAGGTAGATTCCAAGAGACAAGAAAGACAGTAATATTGGACTAAAAATAGCTAGCGATATATAGTATGGTATCCTAATCTAACAGGCAGGCACACTATAAACTTTAATGGAGTCATCTGGTGATTGTACATTCTGTCTCCCTAAAACTTTTAGTGTATTATATCTATCATCATTAACTTTAATGGAAAAATCCACAAAGCTCTGGAGTGTAAACATGAATAATTGTTTGAGACAACAGGAAAACCATCTATAGTAGAAAGTCATGTTAACTATTAGAGTATAATTTTATATTTAAAAATAAAAATAAAAATAAATTGACTCATAACAACCTTAAAAAGTTGGAAAAACTTGCTTTAGCACATGCAAATATTTAAAATAGTTATTAGCAACAAAGGTGTGTGGATTGGACTGTGAGACTTGATAGAAACTGTAATTAACCCTGTATTGAAGTATCTAGAATTTTTTTTTTTTTTTTTTTTTTGAGACTGAACCTCAGTGTTACTGAGGCTAAAGTGTCATGACTTCGGACTAGCTCACAGCAACCTCAAACTCCTAGTTTCAAGCAATCCTCTTGCCTCATCTTCCCAAGTAGCTGAGACTCCAGGCACTCGCCACAACGCCCAGCTGATTTTTTTCTATTTTTATTAGAGATGGGTTTCCCTCTTACTTAGGCTAGTCTAGAACTCCTGAGCTCAAGAGATCCTCCTACCTCCTCTCCCCATAGTGCTAGGATTATAGGTTTGAGCCACAACACCAGCCTCAGAACTTTAAATATAGCAGTTTACCCCCAAATTGATCTGCAGATCTGTTAAATTTACACAAAAATCTCAGCATCTGAACAGGTTTTAATTTTGCTTGCTTGCTTTCTTTCTTTCTTTCTCTCTCTTTTTTTTTTTTTTTGTAGGGACAGAGTCTCACTTTATCGCCCTCAGTAGAGTGCCATGGCATCACACAGCTCACAGCAACCTCCAAATCCTGTGCTTAGGTGATTCTCTTGCCTCAGCCTCCCGAGTAGCTGGGACTACAGGTGCCTGCCATGACCCCTGGCTTTTTTTTTTTGTTGTTGGTTGCAGTTTGGCTAGGGCCGGGTATGAACCGGCCACCCTCAGTATATGGGGCCAGTGCCCTACTGAGCCACAGGCACCGCCCTCTTTTTTTTAGAGACACAATCCCTATGGCTCAAATTGTAGTGCAATGACACAATCATCGCTCAGTTCAACCTTATACTGCTGGGCTCTGGTATACTGGCCACCTCAGCCTCTTGAGTAGGTACGACTACAGGAAAGTGACACCTTGTCTGGCTAATTTTTTCTTTTTTCTTTTTTGTACAGAGGGGATCTTATTTTAACCTCACAGGCTAATCTTGAATTCCTGGCCTCAATGGATTCACCTCCCAAAGCACTGGATTATAAGCATAAACCACCACACCAAGCCTCTTGGCTTCTTTTTTGTGTGTGAAAATTAACCAGCTGATCCTATTATAAAATTTACATGGAAAAGAAAACCCAAACCAAGCATGAATAAACTTAAACTAGGAGAACTAATTGTACTGGATATCAAGACCTATTGTAGAGCTAAAGTATTTATGACAGCATGGTATAAGTCAGTTTTTATCTCATAGCACACTTGAACCTGTAGTTAAACTTTAAAATACGTTGATCAAAAAATGAGTTAAGAAAAATAGAATTTATTTGTACCATACTCTGAATTTCTATTGAAAATTTCTAATGAAATTATTATTGAAAATAATTTCATTAATGATCTTAAAAATTTTCCACATCATACCTAAGATTTTCTCAAAGCACATCAGTGTGCTGTAGCACAACGGTTGAAAATCACTGTTGTATGTAAAAAATTCATGCAGTGGATGAACGCAATGAAAACGAACAAAGAACTGCCTCTTGCAACAACGAGGAATCTTAAAAACAATGTTTATCAAAAATATCCATCCACAAAAGATGGATGGATATTTCTCATATCAAGTTCAAAATAAGGAAAACTAATCTATACTGTTAAGACATAATAGTGTTTATTTTTGTTAATGAGGAAATTATAAGGATTACAACAAAGTATGATAGTGGTGGTTCAATGATATTTCATTTAATTTATAAAATTTATGATGTCTCATAAGTACAACCACTTCGTGACAATTTACTGACATGTATACTCTGGAGTAGTGAAAGTTTCTTGAAGAATTTTGCAAACCAATTATACTGGTCTATAAAGCACAATTTGGTCATGTCAAAAACACATCAAATATGATAAAAATAAATGAGTTCATGACATTACTCAAAAAACTCTTATTAGTCACAATAGGATACTGCAAAGATACAAATTCATCAATCTGAAAATTGTTAAATGAAAGAGACAATACAAATTTAACCATCAATTCTCATACAAACTCTATGTCAGAGTAACCAATACATGCTGCAGAAGATCTTCCCTATAGAAGACTCAATGAATACTCAACAATAAAAAAAAAGAAATACACATACCACCTATAAGATAAACTTGTTAGAACATTGTTCCTTAATACAATAAAGCCTATAGAGCGACCTTAAATTTAGAGAAAATACAGGGTAGGGAATGGGTATGGAGGATAAAAAGTAAAAGCAGACCATAAAGAAAAGAAAAAACTCTTACATTGAGAAGATAGGTCATTTTCTAAGACAAATGACCTGGTTTATGTAACAAACCAAAGGCGTTTTCAAAAGTGAGGATTCTGTTACAAAGTAAAAAAGGCATTTGAAACCTCGTAATCAAATGTATGAAATTTATTTGAATCCTTATTTAAAATGGAAAAGATTTTTTTTTTTTTTTTTTTTGTAGAGACAGAGTCTCACTTTACCACCCTTGGTGGAGTGCCGTGAAGTCACAGGACCCACAGCAACCTCCAGCTCTTGGGCTTCTGCGATTCTTCTGCCTCAGCCTCCCGAGCAGCTGGG
>CAUYPK010099425.1:0-12168 GCA_963574355.1 Loris lydekkerianus
ATGGAATATTATTCAGCCTTAAAGAAAGATGGAGACTTTACCTCTTTCATGTTTACATGGATGGAGCTGGAACATACTCTTCTTAGTAAAGTATCTCAAGAATGGAAGAAAAAGTATCCAATGTACTCAGCCCTACTATGACACTAATTTATGGCTTTCACATGAAAGCTATAACCCAGTTATATCCTAAGAATAGGGGGAAGGTGAAAAGGGAGGGGAGAGAGGGGATAGGTGGGCAGAGGGAAGGTGATTGGTGGGATTACACCTGCGGTGCATCTTACAAGGGTATGTGTGGAACTTAGTAAATGTAGAATGTAAATGTCTTAACACAATAACTAAGAAAATGCCAGGAAGTCTACGTTAACTAGTGTGAGGAAAATGTGTCAAATGGTCTTAAAACCAGTGTTGGTGCCCCATGATTGCATTAATGTACACAGCTATGATTTAATTAAAAAAAAAAAAAAAAAAAGAGGGGGGAAAAAAAAAAAAGAACTGGATAGATGGAGGACTAAAGCTCTTATCCTTTTGGGGAAATGGTAATTCTACATCAGTATGCTACATGTGAACTATCTGGATTACAACTTTAGAGTCAAAGTGAAAGTGAATACCCTGGGGAACCTGAACAAATTTTAGCACAGCCACATTAAGTACTCAGTAAGTAGACCTAATTTTCTCAGTCAAATTAATCTCACATGGTCTACTAGCCCCATTTGCAACTGATACTCTTGATTCACATGAATGTGAAAATAATGGCTTAAATCCAAGAACCAAGAAGACAATGAATACTTCACTAAGTAAAGTGATAATCAAAGGTCTTTTTCAAAATGCTTTCTGGTCTTTCTGGTCAATTAATTGAACAATTAAAAAATACCAATTAAATTTGGAATTTGATCTTGCTTCATTGTTTGCACTTGTGGTGGCTTGCCTGTGTACACAAACATTCTTCTATGTACAAAATAAGAAGTCACATCAGGTCTTATGTCTTTTTGTCCCTGCTTATTTTGAAATTTAAAGTTTTTTTGAAATAGGCAATGCAGAAAGACCTGATACACAGATTCTGCTATAGTATTTATAAAATGAATATTAATAATTGAAGAAATTACTCTGAATAACAAATAAATACATCAAAGAATACAATTCCTAGGTATCAAAAAATGTGGCCATGTTTTAAGTTTTTAAAAATAATTAAATATTATTTTTAAAATGTTTTGGTTTTGAAAAGCTGCCAAATGGGTTTTGCCAAACACATTTTCCCATCATTTCTCAACCCATGTATATTTTAATGTATGTGCAATCCATATGTTCTGATTCACTTAAACTCAACTTGACAAAATCTGTTTTAAGAATAGCATGATTTCCAAGAAGACTTTAAAACTGTCCTAAGAAGATATATCTTTACTTTTTAAAAGGGTACCACAGTTGATGAATAAATGAAACCAATCTATAAATTTGGAACACCAATCTAAATCTTAGATTCACATTTTAAATGACTTATATCAGCTTTACTAACTGATGCTTAAAGACATAAATAAGAAAATTATACTCTGAATTTTTGCAATTTTTTATAAAATAGAAAGTAAAGGGAAACTTCATTCATCTTTCTACTTCTATTATATGTCACAAGAAGAAAGATAGCAATAGTTAACAGACAGAGCAACAGCCCAGCTCCTTTTACATGCCATGCTAAACCTCTAAGTATCTCCAACAATATTTTACAAGAAACGTATTTCAAAAACAACAATGAACTGAAAACAAGTATTGAAGAAAGCAATGGGCAGTAATATAAAACCAATGCGATCCTGGAGGAAAATTCAGATACCAGACGGAATCATAAATGAAATCTGAGATCCAGAAGGAAAGAAAACAACCTGAGATGGAGAAGAGAACTGAGAGGGTTCTAGGTTAGTAGCAGTACTTAGACCACAACTAAGGGAAACACAAACTCTTTCTAGATACAAGTATTTCCAAGTTAGGCCCTCAGAATTTTTATAGAGTAAGTCATATTGAAGTTACTCAGGAGACAGAACATACTTGAAGTTTTATGCTATATACCTATATACTCGAGTATAAGCCAAGTTTTTTCAGCACAAAATTTGTATATTCACAGTTAAAAAACAAAACAATGACACAAGGAAGCAAGCTACCATAAGAGAAATCAGAAACAACAAATAGACTAAATTCTCAAGCACTTCAAATGTTGAAAACATCAGATGTAGTATGACTACATATAGTTTCAAAAGTAAAGATATAATTTAAAACATCATATTCCCAAATGTAACCTAGCTGGTTTGAAAAAGAACCTAACATAATGTTTCTATATTACAACAAACTATGATACTAAAAATAACCATGATGGAGATATAAAACAAATAAAGCCTAGAAAGGTATTAGTGGAATGTTGCATAGAGACACAGGAGATGGAAAAATTAAGGATTAAATTACATGGAGAAAAGAATAAAAAACAAATAATGTCAAAAGGAGAAAACAATTTAATGGAGATGCAATAATCAAAGAAATAATGTGGTAATTCTCTAGAACAATGAATCCTGAGAAACAAAAATGTACAACAATCAGTATAAACAAAATTAAATTCATTCATCTTGTAAATTAGCATGGCATATCTTTCCATGTATTTGTGTCGTCTTTAATTTCTGGCATCAATGCTTCATAGATTTCTGTGTACAATTCCTTCACTTCCTTGGTTATATTTATTACCTAAGGATATTTTATGCTATTGTAAATGTGATTATCTCTTAATGTCTTTTTTATTTTTGTTCTCGAAACAATGTTTTGAAGACATTAAATTATTTTTAAGTAGATTATTATTTGTGTATAAATATGCTACTAATTGTTGTATGTTGTAGTAGTTTATATACTATACCTTTACTAAAATCATTTATTAGGTCCAACAGATTTTTGGTAGAATTTTATTTTTTTCTTTTACTTATAGAAAACGTTATTTGAAAAAAGAAGTAATTTTGCTTCTTTCTTTCTGATTTGGATGCCTTTTCTTTTTTCTTGTCTTATTGCTCTTACTAGTACTTCATGTTCTCTGTTATTAGGAATGATAAAGGTGTGCACCCTACCTTTCTACCAAATACTTGAGGACTATAGGCAATAAAGTTGCCCAGTATGTGAGATTTTTGATAAATGAGTATATTTTAGCTGCTTTTGCCACAAAAAAGAAACAAAAATTGTTTCACCATGTAAGATGATAAATATGTTTATTTGCTTCACTATAATAACCATTTTACTAACTAGTTGTACTCCATAACTTCATGTTGCATACCTTAAATATACACTGAAAATTATTTTTAGAAATTAGTGAAAGAGTTTAGCAAGATAGTTAGATACTAAATTAATACATGAAAATAAATTTTAGATTTATATCCTAGAAACCAGAAAATCAAGTTTCCCAATTTATAACTGTCAAGAATATGATTCTTAGAAAGAATGAAAGATAAACTAAAGTCTCATAGTTTTTTTGTGTTTGTTGAAGATATTAAAGAATGTCTGCTCAAAGAACCAACTTTTGGATTTATTGATCTGTTGTATAATTCTTTTGTTTTCAATTTCATTTAATTCTGCTCTGATTTCTCACAGTGATTCTAGTTACAACTGCAACCAACTTCTTCACGTGGGCCCTTGGCTTTGCATTTCCTCCAAGATGCCATGCATATTTGCTTACTACCCCATTGCTTCTCCAATGCCAAATCTTTGGCCTACAGTGGGAGTTTTATAGGATAACTCATGTAAAATTAATTAATAAGGGAGACTTACCTTTGGGATGGGAGCAAATGGATGAATAATCATCCCTGTCCATTTTAGAATCACAAATCCAGGGGGATCGAAGTAGGATTGAACTGACTTTAAAAGATCTAAGTAGGACTGAATTCTGGTTTCCAGTGTACAATTCAATGATGTTCTTTTACATTGTCTTTTGTTTTCTTCCTGTTAAATTCTTCCTATTCGTATCTATTTCCTGAGATTACCTGCCAAGTTAAACTACCTGCTCATACTCATAAGTCCTTGTTTCATTCTCTGTTCTTTTTCCTTGGGGAGTTGGGGAAATGGATAGAACTCAGACTAACACAATTGATTCCTGAAGTATCCCTAAAATTAAACCTCTAGGGTGAAATCTTAGACCTTAATGACTCAGCAATTGCTATTGACAAGTAGGGTGATGATACTACCAGGCATGCTATAACATCACAGTTAAGACTGTCACCTCTTGTGAGCTGGAATGATGCGCAGGTAGTAAACAAACCTGGTGTGATGTGAGCTATCAGACCGAATAGGTGGCAGTGGGAATCATAAAGCAGCTGTTAGCTACACTGGAAATGTTGAAAAAAAAAAGACAACTTAGAGTGTGCTATGAAAGTCATGGAGGCCTCTGCAGAAGGGCTTAAAGAAACTTCCTTTCCTGTATTCACAGGGTGGCATATGATGAAAATTAGATCCAAGACTGATTTTTTTTTTTTGTCACTTTATAGTGACAGAATTTCAAAGGGGACTAATGTGAACACTCAACATGACTCCCATATGAAGGAAGTCCTAACAGAGGAGGAATGCAAACCTGTTAATAGGCAAATGAATATTCGGACAGACAAGCCTAAGCAGGTTGAACTGCCTTCTTAAATCTTCTAGACCAGTAGAAGCAAACAGCTCTCTCTTTAGAAAAGACAGCCACCTCTCCTCACCTGAAGACCATTCAAAGAGCTTCCTTGAGACAAGTACTTGTAAGTTCGTATCTGCGCTTGTGGCCAAGATCCAGAACATCACTTCTCATTCCCATAGATCAATAACTAGAAACAGCCCATCAAGGAAGCACAGTGGCAATGTGGAAGGTAATAGCTTATTCACCAAAAGAATGGTAAGTTTAGTCTATATGATGAATCTTAAGAGCATTGGATTGGGAGTCAGAATATAAGGCTTAATGGAAAGAAGTAGTTCACATGGGAGGACGCTTCTAAGACACAGGCATTGATTTTCTAGCTTGGATACCTAGAGCTAATTCTGTTAGACTACTGAGATGGTTCCTTAAAGGTTTGACATTCTGATGGTCTACAGTAATTGACATCAGATGTGGAAGCTGCTTGAAAATATTAATTCACTTTATTGATGTATAATTTACATATAATAAAGATACACATTTTAAATATATAGTTCTAGTTAACTGATCAATGCAGATACCTATTTACACCCTAATAAAGGCACAAAATAAGTCTATCATGAACAACTATATACAAACAAATTAGAAAATCACATTTAAAAATGGATAAAGGATCTGAATAGACACTTCTCAAAAGAATACATGGACATGTCCACCAAATATGTGACAAAATGCTCAACCTCACTGTTCATCAGGAAAACAGAGGTCACAACCATGATGGGGTATAATCTCACCCCAGTCAGAATTGTTATCAAAAAGAAAAAAAACAATACTGAGGAAGATGTGGAGAAAAGGGAATGTTAACACACTTTTTTTGGGAATGAAAATTAATACAACAATTAAGGAAAACAGTAGGGAGGTTCCTCAGAAAATTAAAAACAGAACTCCTATAATATACATCAATTTCACTACGGGGTATATATCCAAAGAAATTCAAATGGTATGTTAAGGAGATATCTGCGTTGTCATGTTTTTTGCAGCATTATTTACAATAGCCACAAGGTGGAATCAACCTAAGTATACACTGATGAGTAAATGGATAAAGAAAATGTGATATATATACTCAATGGTGAAATAAGTGAGATCAAAGAAATAGTGAAATAAGCCAGGAACAGAAAGACAAATAATGTGAGATCTCATTTATATGTAAAAACTAAAAAAATTGATCTCATAGAAATAGGGAATAGAATAGTAGTTGGCAGAGGCTAGGGACAAGAATCGAGAGGGGAAAAGAAAGAGTGGTCAACATGGACAACGTTACAATTAGGAAGAATAAATTCCAATGTTCTATTACATCATAGGGTGTAATATGTAATATCATAGGGTGGATGATATTAATAGCTGAGAACAATCCATTATATATTCAAGATAGCTAGAAAAGAGGATCTTGAATATTATCACCACAAAGACATGATACAGGTTGAAGGTGATGGATATACTACATACCCTGATTTGATCATTGGACAATGTATACATATATTGCAAAACCAGGATCTATCCCATAAACATGTACAATTATTATGTTAATTGGTAAATGAATATTTGGACAGACAAGCCTAAGAAAGTTGAACTTCCAAATATTCTTATTATGTTTCAATTATAAACAAAATAATAAATACTAACAAAAGGAAAAGAAAATGAGAAAGAAATATCTACATCACCACAAAACTTTTCATTATAGTAAATTGTTCCCTCAGACAGTTGCTGATCTAATATCTATAGTTTAGTTTTCCCTGTTCTAGAACTTCAGAAAGACGAAATAAGGCAGTACGTACTATCACATGTATGGTTTTCTTTCCTTTTTTTGACATAATGTGTTTTAGCTTTAAACATGTTATTTCATATAACAGTATTTTATACCTTTGTACAGCATAGCATTATATCATGGTTTGAATATACCACACATTGTTTAGACATTCATCTAAATGATGAATGTTTCAGTTGTTTCCAGTTCTGAGCTAATATGAACAAGTGGCTAAACACATTCCACTTAAATCTTTATGTACATGTATAATTTCACTT
Organism: Loris lydekkerianus; assembly: GCA_963574355.1. Classification (NCBI taxonomy): domain Eukaryota; kingdom Metazoa; phylum Chordata; class Mammalia; order Primates; family Lorisidae; genus Loris; species Loris lydekkerianus. The sequence goes on from CAUYPK010099425.1 coordinate 6,695, forward strand.
CTTTTAGGTAAAACTACTTGTGCATGGCATTGCTGGGATGTGTAGGAATGGGTGTATGGTTTACCTCTTAAGAAACTTTACGTTTTCCAACTGAGTGTACTGTCCTATATTTCCACCAACAGTATACAGAAGTTCCAGTCACTTCTCATCCTCACTGACACTTGGTATGGTTAATATTTGCAATTTTATCTATTCTAATGAGTCTGGGGGAACTTCTTAGTGTACTTTTAATTTGTGTTTCTCTAGCAAATAATGCTCTGGAAAGCTGAGCATCTTTTGTATGCTTATTGGTCATTTATATATCTTAATTTGTGAATGTCTGATCAAATCTTTTACCCATTCTTAAGGTGATGTTGTTTATATTCCTATCATTACATAGTAAGAATAATTAGCCCTTTGTAAAGTCCATGTAAGGAAGTTCTTACCCTAAAGTTAAATTTTTATTCCTAAAGCATCATTTGTGATGTCTTACCTGGATTCCAAGGTTGTAAAGGAGGTGTTATGAAGACCTCTACACTCTGGTGACCTAAAATTCCAGTATCCCCCAGAATACTTGATCATTATCTACATTATCTCTGTTCTCAAAACCCTAGAGATGCTATTCCCTTGTAAAATACCGTAGGTTTTTTCTGGTACAAAATGACCTTCATACTATTGCAGCTTCTAAACATACTACTAGGTAAGCAATCCCACCTAAAGACCATAAGAGAAATTAAGAGATTTATGGAACAACAGAATGATTTTAAATGGTTTATGAAATTATTTATAATTGCACAGCAAGAGGCAAGGGAAAATAAATGGGATAAGTTAACATTCTTAAGATAGGTTACAAGTGGATAGAAGGACCATACCACTTGAGTGCTGGGTTATATTACATTCATTTGTTCCCTCTCTCTGTCTCTCTTTCCCTCTCCTACATCAACCTTCCTGCAGATGGTATGCCTGAGGACCAAAATTGAGGTTAGAGCCAAGGAATCAATAGAAAGGTGGTATCCTGGGTCAATGACTCATGCTTGATCTATTAAAAAGAAGTAGGAGCAAATGAACTTGGCCACAGCAGGAGAATAATGGAATGGCCTATTAAAGGCGCAACTCAGATTCAAGTCCTTTCAAGTTTGGGGAACTGTGTCCTCTAGGAGGCAGTATATAAACTAAAGCAGTAGCCATCATCTAGAGGCTGATGATGGCTACTATCTAGAGGACCAGCTCTCTTTGCCAAAGGGTAAAAGATTGGCACTTACCAACATCATTTCTAATGATTCTCTAAAGAAATTTATATTCCTATTCTTGTAACCCTAAGATATGATGGATTAAATTCCACTGAATTAATATTTTAAACACCAGCAGGAATCAAGGACCAAAAGCTAAGAAAGTAGTTATAGTAGTCGTGAGAAACTGACCCTGATTATCCTGGGAGGAAGCATTTCTCCTCCATAATAGGAGCACAGAGTATATCAGAGTATGTCTGGAACTCAAGAATTTCACTGGGATACCTCATGGCATTTTCAGGTTTGGTGATAATGGTAAATGTACATTTGCAGCAAACTTAGTCCACTAAGTCTCAGCCTGCTCAGGGACGATGGTCTGGGCACCCAGCCAGGTGAGCAGCTTAGAACAGCTAAAATGCTGGCTGAGAGTAGAGAAATCTAGAAAGAGTAGTAAAAGAAGAAAAGATGAATAATGATTATAGACCTGTTGCAGATAGCTTGCTCTACTAACCATTGAATATAAAATCTTTTGTAAATTGCATTTATCCTCTACCTTAAAGAATTAATGATTGTAGCCTTTGTGTAAGAAACAAATCATTTTAGTAATAAATATGTGAAGCATATTAGATATGTCTTATACTTGTATCTGGTTTCATATCCTTTCAAACTTGTGTTTAATTCCAACTTGAGCTTCATATAAAAAAAAAAAAATCCTCTGTGGTTTTGACTTCCTCCTCACATTTACCTCTCTGACCTGAGACTCCTCCAATGCTAATGTATGCAAATCCATTTGGAACTCACTAGCAGTCTAAAAGGGGTGTGTGTGTGTGTGTAAGAGAGAGAGAGAAATGAAGAAAGCCCCTAGAGTAATACTGAATAAAGAGAGATTACAGTCAAGGGTAAACGTTTGCCTCTGTCAATTCTTTGGTGGGCAATTTTGAGAATTGCTTGGCTGTGTTTCTTCTCTTAGAAGATCTTGATGGGATCAAGCCCTACCATGGCAGTGAACATCTGGATATCAGGTCAAATTGACTTTTTTTCTTTCCCAGTTTTATTTTCCCCAGTTTCTCATTCTTGATCCTTGCAATCATCACCCTGAAATCTACCTTACCAAGAGCAGAAAATTAGACTGAAACAAACCCATCCCTGCAACTTTCTCACTTGTGATGATGAGAAAGTTTCTTAATTTCTCCTTGTTTCACTTGGAATACCTACATAATGGCAATATGACAGCTATGAGGATTAAGTAATAAAGTATAGTGGCATATAACACAAAGTAAATATTAGCTGTTGGTACTATTACAATTATTATTATTAAGCTTTCCTTGGAACACAAAATCAGGGTCTTATAACTCATTTTGTGGAAATCCTATAGTACTGAAATAAGAACAGTCTGATTTGAAAATAAGATCAAGATATCCCCACTATTTTTTTTTCTTTAATATGTAAAGCCTCAAGAAATTCTAGAATCCTGAATGGATTCCCACTGTCAACATGAACTTTAATTTAAGAGATCTACATGAAGTTGAGATTTTCAACAGTTTTAGCTCTTCAAAGCACATATAATGGATAGTGTAAACCTTATGCTCTATTCTGTACTCAGTTTTCTCAAAATGAAAATCTCAGCTCAGGTTTAGCTTTCAGAACATTCACGTACATCATACTTGTAACTATGAACATGCAAGACATATGTACAAGTATATGTTATGTGTGTACCTTCTACTTCCAGCTTGGATTTGAAAAATTTAAGTAAAATTATAAAATTAAAGACATCTGATTATACTTCAAAGTACAAGAGTTGTAAGGAATTCTGGATTTGAATCTCCAGTGTGACATTTTTTATAGAATTTTAGACTACTTCACTGAATGATATGTTATTTATTTAAAAAAATAAATATGGTAATGCCACTACCTCCACTGAGCTATTGTTAGAAATAAAGAAGGTTTATATGAATAAAAATTTGGAATTGAAATTAATTTACAGACATAAAGCTTTAAGATGATAATTTTACCTGCACACACACTTAGAAATGTCTTCTTCCTTTGAATTTATACACCAATGAACGGAATTTCACAAAAGTAGAGGCTTCTTTTGGTTCCTCTCTCAAATCCTCTGGTGGTTTTGAACTCAGGCCTGGTGGTGATATGGAATGGAAAAGGAAGCCATCCGGACTAGGTGCAAGGACTGGTCTTCCAGTAAGTCGGAAGTGCCACAGCAAGATATGGACAGCTAGCTTGGTGTCAGTGTCTAATGTAAGCTAGTCTTCCAAAATCCTTCTGCACAAGGCTCCCAGAGAACAGTTACGAGATGTTCTTTCTCACCACCTTGATACTTACTCTGTGGACTTGGAGGCTTGCAGAACTCAGGTTTATTCACAATCAGTATGCATTCACACATCAAGAAAATTCAAGAGTGAGATATTCTTTTCAGGGAAGGAAGGGGAACAGACGCAACTTTAAGTAAAAGTTATCACCGGCATATGGATGGATTGATAAAATATGGTACTTGTATACCATTGAGCACTACTCAGCTATACAAAAAATGGTGATCTATTATATCTTCTAACAACTTGGATAGAACTAGAGAATACTCTTCTAAGAGAAGTATCACAAGAATGGAAAAATAAACAGCATGTAGTCAATTCTAAGTTGGTCAATCAACACTTATGTGCACGTATGGAAGTAAAACTCAATAAAAATCAAGTAAATGGGAGAGGGGGAGGAGGCACTGGATAAGTTCTCACCTAACCTGTAGTATGCACAGGTTCTGGATGAAGGACACATATAACTTTGGCATAAAATGTACAAAAGTAAATTATGTAACCAATATGAACACCTGGTGCACTGGCACTCGCCTGTAATCCTGGCATTCTGGGAGGCTGAGGTACATGGATTGCCCTAGCTCATGAGTTCGAGACCAGCCTGAGTAAGAGTGAGACGCTGTCTCTAAAAAATAGCTGGGCCTTGTAGTAGACACCTATAGTCTCAGTTATTGTGGAGGCTGAAGCAAGAGGGCTGCTTGAGCCCAAGAGTTAGTGGTTGCTATGAGCTGTGACACCATAGCACTCAACAGAGGCAAGAAAGTGAGCCTCTCTCATAAAAAAAAAAATAAATAAAAATAAGAGTGAACTTTTGTGATATTCCAAAAATTTTTTAAAAGAAGGAAAAATAAAGGAAAATTAAATATTAAGAAATAACTATTACTGGAGCTAAGGTGTACAGATTCTCAGAAGATAAAAATGAGACAAAAGTATTCTGGGCAGTAAGAAATATTAGAGGAAAGACATGGAGGTAAAATATCCTACACTTTCTCTGAGGATGTTTATCACCCCATGCCTTTGATTTAAATCTTTTATCCATCTTGAATCAATTTCAAGAAAATTTATTTAAGTATGTTGAGGCCAAGAGAGAAGCACAAGCAGTAAAAGTAGGTTGAAATGATAGGAAAAAAAATTCTAAAATTCACATGGAATCTCAAAGGGCTTAAATATTTTAAACAATACTGAGGAAGAAGGAAAAAAGCTAGAGGAGTCATACTTCCTGATTTCAAAACACATCACAAAGTTACAGTAATCAAAACAGTTTGAAACTGGCATAAAGACAGACATATAAAACAATGACACAGAATACAGATCCTAGAAATAAAACTTCACTTATAATAAATGACATTGAATAAGCATATCAAGACTATGTGTGTAATTAGGAAAGGAACTCTCTTCAACAAATGTTGTTGAGGAACTAGATTTCCACATTCAAAAGAAAGAAGTTAGACCCTTATCTTAATCTAACAAAGGTTAACTAAAAATGGATTAAAGATCTAAATGTCAGTATTCAAACTATAAACAGGAAAAATAGTGAAAAGCTTTATGACATTGGTCTTGGTGATGATTTCATGAACATTACACCAAAATGTCAGGTACCAGAAGCAAAAATAACCAAATGGGATTACATCAAAGATATAAACTTCTGTGTAGCAAAGGAAATACTCAACAGCATGAAAAGACAACTTACCAAATGGGTGAAAATAATTTCAAATCTAATATATATGTATCTGATAAGAATTTGGCTAAACTATATAAAGAACTTCCAGGGCAGCGCCTGTGGCTCAAAGGAGTGGCAGGTTCAAAAGATGGAGACTTTACCTCTTTCATGTTTACATGGATGGAGCTGGAACATATTCTCCTTAGCAAAGTATCCCAGGAATGGAAGAAAAAGTATCCAATGTACTCAGCCCTACTATGAAGCTAAACTATAGCTTTCACATGA
>CAUYPK010099431.1:0-47826 GCA_963574355.1 Loris lydekkerianus
CCCCCCCCCCCCCCCCGCCCCCCCCCCCCCCCCCCCCCCCCCCCCGCCCCCCCGGCGGGGGCGCCCCCCCCAATGCCAGCAAGTATCACATGGGCACCACTCCCCAAACACCAAAATCCAAGACCGTCTTCTAGAGGAAGGAAAACAAAGGTCTCAGAAGCTGAAGTGATTTCCCAACAATAATCAAAGCAAAGTGGCTGCTGGTGGTAATCACAAGGCTGCTCCTTCCCTGGACAGAAATGAGCACTCTGACAAATCAGCTTTGACAGAACTGTTCTCATTTACCATAATTATGACACACAATCCCTACCAGAGACGATACCTTTTAAAGCTGGGCATGGGAAGGGAAAACTGAGTTTGGGCATGAATGACAATAAACCTGCAGCAGCATCCAGCACAACCATGCCAGCACAACATTTACGGAAACAAAGCAGGAGCGTATATCCACGCTCAGGAAACAGTGGCCCGGTGAGCGTTCCTCCCTTAATGCATTGAGAGGTGTCCGGATGCTGCTGCTGATTTGAAAAATCCCATGGTAATTGAGTGAACTCTTGAGTGCACATTAGAGATTAATATTGTAAGAGCCAACATTTTACAGAGGCAGCCTAAGGATGATAAGGATGATATTAAACGTGTATCACATAAGGCAGAGCCTTCTGTAGATTAAAAATACCATCACTCACGCAATAAAAGAATCCAAAGATGTTAGCTATAGAATTAGATTTTTTTTTTTTTTTTTTTGGAAACAAGGTCTTTCTTTGTCACCTCAGCTAGAGTACAGCGATGTTAGCTTAGCTCACTGCAACGTCAAACTTCTGGAATCAACCTGCCTCAGATTGTGAGTAGCTGGGGCTACAAGCATGAGCTACCATGCCCTGCTAATTTTTCTATGTTTTGTAGAGACAAGGTCTTGCTCTTGTTCAGGCTGGTCTCCAACCCTGGCCTCAAGTGATCCTCCCATCTCAACCTCCCAAAATGCTGGGATTACAGGTGTGAGCCACTGTGCCTAGCCTAGAACTGGGCATTAAATATGGTAATCCATGCCAGGAAACAGTTACTTCCCAAGGGCTGGGGAGAGAAGTAGACTTTGCTGATAGCATTTCACTTGCTTTCAAGTCATGGGGCCAAGATGAGGAAGGAAGGTTAGTGGGCTGGAGAGTGCCGAGCTTGATTTTTGCCTTATCCCTGAGAAAAGCAGATAGGACAAGAGGTAATTAATCCCTCCTCAGTACCAGTGGCTAGTGTGGCTGCAGAGAGAAGCCAGGTCTTGAGTTTGGGGGAAACAGAAAAGCAGCTAGGTCCACATAAAAGATATGCTGTTCCCAGCTTTTCCTCCCACTCCATGCTCCTGCCTTCTAAGACCACAGTAGGTGAAACTGCAAACAAGCAGCAGCTCCCAAGCAAAGCTAATTCACGGAGACTAAAGAACATGCCTGTGGATTCTCATTTTTCCAGGCTCCATCCACTGGCATGAAGCTAAGGCTAATAACCAGTTCAGATCTGGGCCTCTGACACCATCAGCTTTCCCGCAACCGAGAGATATCTGATTCATGCCCAAAGACAAGACAGAGGGCAGGAAGCAGCTGATCTAGAGTTCACTATCTTTGCCTTAGGTGGTCATTTATTTTCAGAACTCAATAATAGACATATTTTCAATTTCGTGGTCAAGGCTAGGAGACCGGAAGAGCCTTCTTCAAGAACATTCTAACTGGCATAAGACAAGAAGGCCCAGAAGCCAAGAACCATCAGTGGGATGCAAGAATGGGCCAGACTGAGAGGGGCAATCAATATACTCTTCAGGGTCCAACTGTGGTCAAGCATTCCCAGCCCATCTGGTTAGCACCACTTCCGTAGCAATTTCCTGCTGGGTCACAGTCACGGCTCACCTGCTTGGGAGCACTGCCTTCAGGAAGCCCTCCTGAGGCTCAGTCATTTCTGTTCACAGTGTTCTAGCTCCTAAGTGAGGAGTCTTCTGGGAGAATGAAAATCTCTATGCTACACTGCACATCAGGGGTGACTCCCAACTCCCATCAGCAAAAAAAATCTGGTCAGCCCAATGCCGGTCCTGCTGTGCCCCTGCACACACTCCCCAGTGGTGGGCTGAGGCTCGCTCTCCACCTCTGGGCACGCGGCTGCCTCTGGCAGAGCTGCAGAGTCCTCGGTGTCTCTCCAGCATCTCCTGCACCCTGCAGAAGCCCCAAGGTCCCAGGGGTACACAGTGCATCATGCCCAACTTTGAAGGAAGCTCATGTCAGCACCTCTGCTGAGTACTACAGGGCTGTACAGGCCTCCAGGGGACCTTAATCCAAAGTCCCCTTAGGAGGGAGACATCTCACAGGATCATGGTCTGAGCAGGGCAAGGGCTTGGCAAAGGACCAGGCCCCCTCCTGTGGCTCTAAATAAGCCCACATGCTTCCTGTGGGTCTGTCTACTCCCAGGGCAGCACGTAGGCCAGAGATCCTCTGACACTGTCTTCTGACAAAGCTAAGGGAAAACAGCCCCCTTTCAGGGAACGAGTTTCTAAAAACAAAGCACATTGACTCTGACGGTGGCTCTGAGCTATACCTATAAAACTTGATAGCACATAAACTGTAGCCAGACTGTCCATGAGGCTCAAACCAAGTGAGCACTTACTCCTAGTCATGCTTGTGTGTATTTGTGTATGTGAAAGGAATATGCCTATAAAAATTATACTCAGTACCAACTATGGACTAGGCACTGTGATATACACAGGGATAATAAAAGATGGATGGGAACATCTGTGCTTGCCTGGAATGGACAATATACAGGTAAGTTAAACATCTTGGGGTACAGTGAAAAAAACAAAGCAGAATGACATTAATGCAGCCTAAAAATAGAACTTGCACCTGCTGAGAGATGACGGGGTTGTTCTGACATTGGTGTCCCCGGGGAAGGAGTCACGAAGAAGGCCACGTCTCAGAGACAGAAAGAGGGAATAGAGAGAGAAGGGAAGGTCTCTCTGCTGTCTTTATTGGCTAGCTGACAACAATCACAATGCAACCCTGATAACACTGACAGACTGTTACAAAACTAATGTCAGAGGGAAAAGATTATCATTGTTCTCTGGAATCTTTCAAGTGAAAGGATCTTAAGTGTTGACAATTTTTTAAAAAAGTCATTGTACATCTCAGTTTGGCAAATCTAAACGGTAGACTGCAGAGGGACATTTAGGCACGTGATGAAGGAATGGAATGAGGCTTTCACAATGGGTGAACGAAAAAGCTTAGTTTCTCCCACCATACTCTCACAACACACTTCTGACACAAGATGTGGGGGACAGTTTTCCCCACACTCTTAGCAAGTAATCGATTCTACAGGGCACCAGCTGTACGTCCTCTAACTCAGTTCTGTTTTGACACTCTCCACCTGCAGATAGCATCAGATAGCACAGGTTGAGGGCTCAGTTCCACAGGCCTGACCCCTCCTTCTGATGCTGACTGCAAGCCCTGGGTTTCTTACCTGTGCTTTTGACCATCAGGCTATAAATCAGAGTTCCCATGACCTTCCCCCCTTGAGCTCTGTAACTTTGCTAGAGCAGCCCATAGATGTCAGGAAAACACTTATTGGGGTCTACTGGTTTATTATAAGGATATTACAATGGATACAGATGAGAGAAGCACTGAGATATAGTTGGGGGGGACACAGAACTTCCAAGTCCTCCCTAGGTACATCATGCTCCAGGAAACTCCACATGTTCTCCAAACTCAGTCCTTCTGGGTTCTTAAGGGAAGCTTCATTACATAGGCATGATTGATTAAATCATTAGTCATGGGTCATCAACTTTCAGCCCTGCCCCCCTGCCTGGCATCTAAGGGGTGGTAGGACTGAAGTCTCAATCTTCTAATATTGCCTTGGTACCTCTGGTGACCAGTCCCCATCTTGAAAGAATCTAGGGGCTGCCATTCATCAGCCAACTCCTTAAGGCACTCATCCCGCTGAAGATTCCAAGGATTTTAGAAGTTGTATGTGGGATAACTGGGATGAAGGACAAGTATCTATTTCACAATATTACACGTAAGGTGCTCCATCAGCACCTACCCACCCATTCATCATCCCTTCTCCTTTTCCATGACATCAAGGCCACCCAGACACACACGGGCGTTGAGGCTGCTCCAGGAATGAGTCTGGCTCTGCAGGCAGGTTCCTGGGCACAAGCCAGGCAGTGTCCCCACATCCACAATCCTGAACAGCTGTGACCGATGACAGGCCATTAAAGTCTTCATCTAGGGCCTAAATTTATAATCTATGTGAGCTCACCTCACAGGATTATATATAATTATCAAATAAGGCAAAGGGGATAGAAAGGAACTAAAAGATAAACTTTAAAACAATAAATAAATGATTATTATACTAATAGTATATGGAGGGTACTATCCATAATGACCAGAAAAGGAATTTCCGCCGAATTAAGTATTTTGCTAAAAAAGAGAAGAGAGAGAAAGCACTGAGTGTTTACTATGAGCCAGACATCATGCTAAACATTTTATAGGTGTTATTCAATTCACATAACTACCCTGGGAAATTTTCTCCTCAACTTCTAGGTGAGGAAAATAAAGCTCAGAGAGGTCTTTTACTTTCCTGAGAAGCTGGCAGACTCGTTCCATGTTGCACCAAAGACCACGTTAACTAAAACAATAATGATGATCATGAACAAGGTTTATTTTTTGGTAAAGGAGAACATTATTTCTCATACAGGGTAGCAACCTGCTGGGCCACCATTCCAACAGGTTGGAAAGCAGTCATGGCCGGAAGCCAGGCACACGTGCTTCAGAGGACAGACAAAAGGAACGAGATTGTGTCCTGAATGAGGTGGTCAAATATGTATTTTCAACAAGCTATACCATGACTATTTACGAAGGGAAATAGTATGCATATAATTGTGCTTTATCTCTCCCATCCTGTTATGGCTGGGAACTTGGTTTTAAGGCACTTCTGGGGGTGGGGGGGGCTGGCTAAAAGGGGTCCATTCAGCTAGCAGAGGGCTTAGGATTTTGGACTTCTTTTCAGTTCACAAGGAAAACTTTTCATCAACTGGTGAAAATTATACTGAAGCATATTCTCTTGAAGCTGAAATGTCTGAGAGTAAAAAGTGCTACATAGCTAATGGTGGAGGAGAAATTGAGATTCATGTTTGTCTGATTCCAAAATGCCTGCTCTCTTCACCAGATCAAGTCGTTTCCCTGTGAAGACTACAAATATCAGGTATAGATAACCTATATGTTTAATACTAACTCAGTTTCATATTTCTTAGCTTTTTAAGTACTTGTTGAGCCCCTAGAGTAAATGCCAATCACCATGTTCGGGGCTTTCTATAGCATTGTGTTTGACTTCGTTGGTTCTTTAGTCATGTTTGTGAACTCAAATAATCATCAGAGCAGTTCTAGGTAACTGAGTGTACCATGAGATGACCACAAAATGTCAATGCATTTCCACTCAAGTAAGTATAGAAGCAATTTCCAACACCACAAAGTCCAGAGGCCAAGAGGATCCCCTGTTGTTGGCCCAGAGGACACTACAGATGGAAGGGAGGTGAGAAGCCCCGTCTCATACATGGACCCCTGAATGGCACCCACACCACGGTCATCCAGTCTACACCTCTACACTCTCAGTGTCCAAGAAATCTCAACTGTTGAAATAGTCTTTCCTACCTTTAGACAACTTTGATTGAAGAGAACATGCTCCTGGTATCTTTCACCAGTTGGTTCCAACTTTCCTTTTCAAGAAAAGATGGAACAGATGCCAGGTCATCAACCTCTGATAAAGGGTCTCGCCTCCACACTCCAAAGGATTACTTTTCCTGCTACAGATCCTCAGTTTCATTGTCCATTCACACCTAGTTCCAAATCCCTTCACTATCTATCATGGTTTCTCATGTTCTAGATATTTCCTAGTTTGACTTTGCTCTTCTGGGATTGTGGTGCCTGAAGTAGATCGAACACTTCTAGAGTAAGATGAATAATGAAGAAAAGACTACAAATCCCACATCCTTTTTCTAACCATATATTCATATCACCAACAACTATTTCCTAAGCATCTACAATGTGCTGTCACTATGCTAAGCACTAGACACATAAAACAACGTGCCAGGTAAGAATGTACTTATAAAGCTTACATGTGACCTGCTATTGAGGAAGCCTATAGTGACATTTGTTTCAGGGAAGACATGGCTCACACCAAAGCTTGCACCAACTATTGTTCTGAGAAAGTCATCATGTAAGAGTGTCCTCATCATTAACCCTAACCACATACAACTTCATCTCCATCAGCACCTACCCACCCACTCATTCATCCCTTCTCCTTTTCCATGACAAAGGCCAACTATGCTCTTTAGCTCTGCCCCCTCTGTCTCCTGAGGTACCAGGTTCTAACAATTATGTTCCTCCGTCCCACACTCTCACTCCCAGTGTCTTAGACAACTTATGTGACTGGTTCTCTCTTTAGTATAAAGATACATTCCAGTCCATCCCACTTCAAAAACATCTTTCTTTCATCCCACATCTTCCAGTCCCAATCCTAACTGCTTTTTCTCATAGCCGAGTATTTCTACTTGAAAGAGTAGTCTACACCTGATCTCCAAGTCCTCCACTCCTATTCACTCCTGAACCTGCTGAAATCTCACTTTTGTGCCTCCCCATTCCAGCAGCTTTTGTCAAGTTCATCAATGAACTTATATTGCCAGATACATCTGTGTCTTTCTCTTCTTTGGCTTATCTACTACATTTCGTACTAATGGTGCATTCCATTTTCCTGTTCTGATCATTTCTGCTTTATGTCTTACCACAGCTGCATTTATTACGATCACAAGTAGTCATTTTTTTAAGATCCAAAAATAGCTAGCCACGACCTTTTTGTGCATGCCCTCTCTAACATTTTCTATAAATACACACAGACATGTACTTCTTCTGAGAATAGGAGTACATGCATCCTACCTTAGGAAACTGTTCTCTGTTCACCTATTCTATCATGGGCATCCTTCCATATCTCCACTTTCTTTGTTCACATTCATTTCTTCTATGGCTCCAATGGAACCATTCTCATGGTTTCACTTTTGGAGTCATTGCATCTTAGTCTCCATCAGAGGCTTCTCATTCTCTGTGTAGTTCTAAGAATGTCAGCAACTGCCAAGGGCTCTGGTCCTCACCCTCTATGTGCTCACACGGGGAGCCCACCTCAGCAACAAGGGTAACACTGAAATATGGCTTAATCTATCACATTAGCCAGCTAGTCAACCTCACATACAACAGGGAAGCAATGATGCTCATGTACGGTCAATGTCTGAGAAATATCTGCCAAGCAAGTCAGAAGGCAAGAGGAAGGAAGAGAAGTCCTGGGGTGAGGGGACTAGCCCAAGTGACTTGGCACAAGGGAAGAGCAATAGGAGGCCATGCAAAAGAATAAAGAAGGGCTGAGGGGAAAATGACAGGGAAGATGACAACCCCAAACAAGTGACCAGGTTTGCTAAACCAAAGTTTGAGATGCCCCTGGGAAAAACACAAATCAGACAAATCTGTGGCTGTTTTTCTGCAGGGAGATTTGGGAACTTCAGTATTTAAGGAGAGGCTTATAAGAAAAACAAAAGAGCTGGAGTGAGGTAAATGGTTATATTCTTGCGAGTCCTACAAAATCTATATTTCACACAAGATAAAGTGAATGTTAGAAGAGAAAAAGGGAGTGAAGGAAGAAGTCATTACACAGATGTCCCTGGGTGGGTGGAAGATCGATCTTGTCTTGTACCTGTTCTAGACCTAGGAAAACAAATGTGTAACATGATTAGTATGGAATCAAACAGACTTTGGTTTTAGGAGCCAGACTTAGCCTGCAGACCAAACTTGCAATTTGCATGTCTTTGCTTACAGGAGGCCAGCAAGGGACTTCCTCATGCAAGATCTGTAGGGACCAGTCCTTCACAGGGGCCTGAGGCCTTTTACCTTTCAGTGCAAATGGGACTGATGTATAATGTTAGTAACAGCTGTTCATTTGGAAGAGGGGCTGCACTACTCAGCCTCCAGGTTTGATCTTCCCTTTTGCAAAAGGAGTTGGGGAGGGAGGGTCCTGATGGTTTGATCCTTTACAAAGCATCAAAACCAAACTGTCTCCTTCATGCCTCTGCTAAGAGCTGGGTCTGCCATGCAGTTGCTGAGAGTATCACTGACTAGACAAGTACTGGTTCCCAACTGCACCCCCGCCCCTCACCTTGGCAGTTGGCCTCCAGGAATCACTGCACCGGAGTACTGTCATGAGGAAACCCTAAAGAGGCTCTCCCAGGAATTCGCTCTGTTGCCATGTTGATGAACCTTCCCACCATGGTTCCTACCCTCTATCCCATAAACTGCCTTCTGCCCTACCTCATTCTGACTTCACTTTTAGGCTCCTTCTGGAAGCCTCCTCAGATTAACATCATCCATTTGCCAGGCCCAGTTATGATTCGTCACCTCTAACACAATATTTTCTGCTAATGCTAAATTCTTAGTTTCTATAATTATACATTTGTTCAGCTGCTTCATTTTCTTTGCTATACTGGAATGTCATAGGGCTGAGACCTTACTGACTCTCTACTGCTAAATGCCCAGTACATTTCTGTATTCCCTCTGGGCGCTTGCCAAAGGCAGAACTACTTGACCCAGAGGCATTAGAATAAGGAGAGACCTCAAAATACAAAGGTTAAGTGCATGAGTTCTCCCCTGGATTCCAGTTCTACTTTCATTTACTAGTTGTAAGCTCTGGGTGGAAGTTATTCTCTCTGAGCCTCAGGCTCCTGACCTGTGGAGTGGAGGTAGGTAATGAAACTCAGCTCATAGAGAGGTTGTCAAGATTCCCCAAGATGTTGAATGTAAAGACTTTAGAAGAACGCCTGGCAAACAGCAAGCACTCACTAGGTGTCAGATGTTAGATGACCTCAGCAGCAGCCAAGTGAAGCACAGCTAGGGATCTTGCTTCCTTCCAAAGCATTAATGTCCTCACACCTGCAGCAACTTCAGAATTCTTTATCCACTCCTACAACTTGATCTTTGGCAAACAGACTAAGAAGAATTTTTGCTAAATGCTCTTTTTTAAATGGGCATTATACTTCTTAATAAGCTGTGTAAATCAAAGTCCCCAATGTCAATAATTCAGATTAGAAAAACACATATTAGTCCCAAGTACAGTCTCTAATTAGCGTCTGTATGGTTTGCACTGCTAATACAGTTTACACTAAAGGGTGCTCTAAAAATAGCAGTAAACTATGTCCTAAGGCCTCAACAGCTACCTATAGTTGAGAGAGTTCACTGAATGATATTTATGAGTTGTTATCCTATCATTAGAGTTTTGAAAGTGCCTGTGACGCAGCGCTCTGCAGTAGTTGATAGAACGTGATGAGAGTTTACATCATAGTCCATTAGTCTGTCATATTAATTCATTCATTTATTAATGCAACATCTTTTTGAGCAGCCAGTATGCACCCTTGTTAAGGATTTATTAAGTGCCTCTTAGGTATCAGGCACTGTGTTGGACACGATGAGGTATACAAGGACGCTGGAGACACAATCCCCACCTTCATTGAGTTTATCATCTGGTTGACAGACTAAACAAACATCAAAAATGACAGCAAAAAGATTTTAAACCTTCTCACCACAAAAAAGATGACAAGTCTGTGAGGTGATAGATATGTTAATTAGCTTGACTTCATCATTCCACAGTGTATACATACATCAAAACATCACACTATACCCCACAAGTAATTATTTTGTTAATTGACAATTTTAATTTGTCAATTAAAAATAAATGCAAAGAAAAAAAAAATTACAGCAGGGTAAAGCAATGTGAGTAGCAGTAAAATAGGGGTAAGAATGAACATTTATTGAGCACTTTTTAGGTGCCAGGCAGTTGGCTGAACACTTGCCACATTTGAACCTATGATAGGAGTTAGAAAGCCCCCATTTTCCAGATGAGGAAATAGACTTGGACTCATATCTGTCTCTGAAACTAGCATCCTGCGACCAGGCCATGTTGACTTGCTTAGCTCAATTTCTTTAGACTTATTATTATTTTTTTTTTATTTTGAGACAGAGTCTCAAGCTGTTGCCCTGGGTAGAGTGCCGTGGTGTCACAGCTCATACTGTGAGCTTGCCACAGACTCTTGGGCTTAAGCAATTCTCTTACTTCAATCTCTCAAGTAGCTGGTAACTACAAGTGCCCACCACAACGCCTAGCTATTTTTTTGTTGTTGTTGCCATTGTCAATACCGTTTCAGCAGCCCTGGGCCAAATTTAAACCTGCCAGCCTCAGTGTATGTGGCCTGCGCCCTACCCGCTGACTTATTTATATTTATTTATACAACATTTATGCAAAATGAGGTACAGAATAGTTAAGTACCTTGCTTATACTTAAAAATTATAAATAGATGTATTTTTAAGAGTTTTTAGTCTTTTAATCCTACAAACTCTGTACTGTATTTTTTTGAGACAAAGTCTCTCACTATGTCACCCAGGCTGGAATGCAGTGGTTTGGTGATAACTCACTATAACCTTAAACTCTGGTGCTCAAGCAACCCCCCAACTCAACCTTCCTAGTAGCTGGGGCTATAGGCATGCACCAACACACTCAGCTAATTTTTAATTTATTTTATAGATATGGGGACTATGTGGCTTGGATCAGTCTCAAAACTCTGGCCTCAAGCAATCCTCTGGCCTGGGCCTCCCAAAGTAATGGGGTTACTGGTGTGAGCCACCTCACCTGGTCCCTACAAACTCTTTATGTTGAAACCAAAGGGCCTTCTCTCTCCCCCAAACAAGTGGCCCACAATCACCAAGAGGCTGTGACAAAGGTCAAGGGCACAGGCCAGAAAAGAAATCACCTGGTCCCATGGGGTTCACCCCAAACCCTGGTTAGGAAGTGGAATGGGCCAAAGAATTCTGTCGTTAAACCAGTAAAGGAGGTGGTCATTTTTACCACATCTTCCCCATTCTTTGAGAAAAGGTGTGGCAAAGAACCTTGACCTTTGTCACAGACTCTTGGTGATTGTGGGAACTAAATACCAGTTCAAAGGTCAGGCCTAGTGCTCAGAATGGTATAAGAGAAAGTGGAGGACTGAGCACCTCCCCCTAGTACTAAGGGTTTTCATGTGAGTCTAAGAGTATATGGGCCAGGAAAGCACAGGAGACCTTTACGGTGTGGCAGAGCTATGAAGCAACCCAAGAGAAACAAACCTGGGGGCATTAAGGGCCTTCTATCCTCATAGTGGCCAAAGCCTCCAGTCCCCTGACCACTACCACAGAGGGCTGGTCCCAATTTATCTCACACTAAGTAGGCTCTCTGCCTCATCAGAATTATTTCTAGGAAGGAAAGGCCATGATATCTCATATAAAAGTATGGAGTCTAACACCCCTTTTTTCACTAGTGTCACAAAAATAATATCTTCATTTTCTTGAGTGGCATCAATAACTGTGTGGCTGAAAGAAGAGACCAGGTCTGCATAAGTTGCTCTGCAGAGCTGCCAGCATAGTGTCACAATCAAATTAAACCCTAGGTCGAGCACATGCAAACCAGATCTGGATCTATCTCTGACCTGAAGTCATCCCGACATCAGTGGCAAGACCTGGCCATTTTTTGTTGATGGCAACATTGTATAGCAGAAAGATGTGAGTTTAGGAACCAGACAGGCCTGGGTCTAAATCCTAGCTCCACCACCTAAATCATCAGAGTGACGCTGAAAAGTGGGCTAAGATGTATACAGAGGGTGCCAAAAGATATATACACATTTTAAGAAAGGAAAACTACATTAAAATTGTAATACTCAATATATATCTATCATATTTGTTGGCTTGCATATTATATCCTGCATCTTTCTGTGATGAGTCAAACATGAATATTACAATTTTAATACAGTTTTTTCCCTTCTTATAATGTGTACACATTTTTTGGCACCCTCAGTATATAATGAGTGCTAAATAATATATGCTGGACGGAATTAAAAACTAGATCTATTATTAAACCTAGTTTCCTATCAACCTTTACTGACAAGCATCTCCTCCAGCACTGATAATCCACACCATTTACTCAACATTTGTTTCCTGAGTGCTTACTATGGGCCAAGTGAATGGAAATTAAATTATTTATTAAATTGTCAGCAGGATGAGGTCTCTCCTCTCATAAAACACTGTAGCAGGAGAGACTTAAGTAAGCAAATGAATGGGTGATATACTTTTAGGTTAATAATTTGAGTGAATAAAACAAAGCAAGATGAGGGGCTAGCATCTGACCACGTCCCTTAGAATCGTGGCACGGGTACCATTGAGTTATCTAGCACTCTGTCCTGCAGGTCACCCTGTATAACATGAACTAGGCTGGATTTCTTAGGCATACGGGTCATGCCTTATAAGACTTTATTCCCTGTGATTTATAAGACTTTATTCCCTGTGATATCTACCAAGAGTGCGAAGCACATAGCAAATGCTCAGCAAATTTCCATCAATTGATTAAAGAAAGAAATGACTAAAGAGGCGTCTGCCAAATTAGATACCATTTAATTATAGAGTTAGTACATTGCATCATTGTGAAATAAATAGAAACTTCAGAAGCACAGTTTCCTCCCTGCTTCTAGACCAGAACCTCATCCATAAGACTAAGCTGGCCCCTAAGCAAACACATGCCTTCCATTTTGATTTCTCTAAGCACCTGTCCCAAGGACGTGCTGTCATATCCCTTACAAGCCATCTGACCCCAACCTGTATCTGCTTTGCCCCCAGAATAAAGGGAGAAATTCTGAATAATTAGCTTCTTTCCTATAGAACTGTTTTGAAAGTATGAAGAAAGGGCAGAGAGGACTATCCATTTGGATATGAAAGTTTTTTTCTTCCTCACTTTGCCAAAGCCTATAAGCACTTGCATCCAGGAGCCCCTAGAAACTGATCAGAAAAGCAGCAAGAAGCAAGTTCCCAAATCCATTTCCTAACAGGAGGCAGCATATTCATTGTTCTCCATCCAGTCTTCCTAGAGCTCCCCCTAGAATCACTAAGGACAAAAGCCAACAAAACAGACAGATGAGACACAAAGGCAAATCCTGGCAGGTGGCCAGTATCTGATCTTTGGAACAACTGCATTTTTGGTTTCCAAATAAAGTAACAAGAGAAAAAATCTCAGAGCCATCAGGGTGGCAGAACTCTGCTGCAGCACTTCTTCACAAAACAGCCTTCAGGTTAAAGCTCCCGCTGTCCTGATCCCTTCTGTGAGGGACACTGAAAGCAGCATTTATATTCATTCAGTTTTCATCCACTCACCATGTGTTGGCTCTCTTCTGGTAAAAGGCTCTGTGCCAGATGCTATGGGAAATTCAAACCTGAGTAAGAAGAAAAATCTCTGCCACCAAGTAACTCACCATACAGCATCACCCTCAAATACAAGGTTGAATCAACCATTCTCTCTGTTCAAGTGGCAGGAAAACTCCCGAGGGGTCCAGACATTTACAAAATGAGGCACTTTCCCAGGCCACATTAGGAAGCCAAGAAACAAGACTGCTCTCCTGATCTTCTAGGAAATGGTCCAAATGTCCACGTGGGCAGTGTCTTCCGCCCTCTTGCTGGCCACCCGGATAATCATCCAGGAGACCCATCCACGTCTTTCCTGACAGTAGCCAACAAACAGCCAGCCTAGTCTGGTACCCGATCAGGAGACGTTCGTGCAGAAGTGTGACTCGTGCTATGGTCATCAGACGCAGGAAGAGTCCAAATTTTCAACTGCTGAACCAAAAGTTTCAGGATCTGAAAGGGGGGGGGGGGGGGGTTGGCTTGTCTTGGAGGACTTATATGTCCCCCAAGGATACTTTAAGGTTCATGGCATTTATTTATTATCATCCCTCAACTTGTGCGAAATATCTCACTTGTCTAGAGATTTACCAAGTATCAGTAGCATTTGCATTCCATCTATTCTTTTTTTATTGTTGGGGATTCATTGAAGGTACAAAGAACCAAGTTATATTGATTGCTTGTGTCAGATAAAGACCCTCCCATAATAGTGTTCTGCCCCTAAAAGGTGTACCAATCCCCGTGAGCCCCCTTCCCTTTCTCTGCTATCCCCACCCTTCACTGTGTGCTAGGTCATTAATTGTTCTCATGCATTTCATTTCTTAAATAAGCTACATACTTGAACTTGGTCCCAGCAACATTCTGTCTCCGGTCTGAGGTGTCTTTCTCACCCATTAACCATTTCATCCCTTTGGGCCTTCTCTATGCTTCCCCAACTCGTTCAGGGGTCAGGGCTGAGATTGAGCCTCATCCTGAGTGCAGATGACAATCAGCAGAGTCAGTAGGAAGCATCGCATGTATTTGGGACCCACCCTGCTTCTACGACCACAGTGCTGTACTGTACCTTCTGTAAATGGCTGAAGTGTCTATCCAACCCTTCAGGAGACTATTTATTGGCTTTGAGCTCTTTCTTCCGTGGGATTTAATTATGATGACTCTCATACACTTTTGCAGAACAAATCATAACCATTTGTGAGCAGGTGGCTAGACTGGGGGCAGGGGGAGATCTGTGGTCCATGACATGTTATTCTTGAACAAATTTTTTTTTTTTTTTTTTTTTTAAAAGAGAGAGAGTCTCACTTTGTCGCCCTTAGTAGAGTGCCATGGCATTACAGCTCACAGCACCCTCCAGCTCTTGGGCTTAGGTGATTCTCTTGCCTCAGCCTCCCCAGTAGCTGGGACCACAGTTGCTCACCACAACACCCAGCTATTTTTTGTTGTTGCAGTTTGGCCAGGGCCAGGTTTGAACCCACCACCCTCGGTATATGGAGCCGGCGCCCCTCTCACTGAGCCAAAGGCACAGCCCTATTCTTAAACAAATTATATGAAGTTAAATCCCGTCATCTTGGTCTCCTCAGTACCAGTCTCCAACTCAAAGAGCTGATCAACCAGACTGCCAAACCGCAGTCACTCAAACATGGCGAGAGAGCAGAGGTGTCATGTCAGGCTTCACTCAGAGAGTTAGGGCCTGAAGGATGGCATATGTGGGCATCAGGGGAAGGAAGGGATGTTCGGGGACCAGAAGGCAACCAGAGGAAACAGCAGTGGTATTGGCAAGTCAGTGCGGCCTGGGGTACAAGGGAACAGCAGGGGGCCACAGGAACCAGGGCTGGACATGTACGTACTCATGCCTGGGGGCTCCCCATAGGTAGGGGACACAGTGATAAGCAAATGGGACATAGTCTGTGCCCTAAGAAAACTGACCTTTTTGCAAGAATGGACTCAAATGAGTTCCTTTGCTTCACTGTTTTAAGAAAACCAAGCAAAAGATACCACTTACAAGAAACTGTCTCCTGAGGTCAGGCAAAATGAACCATCGTGGAGGTAGCTGGTGTGCTGGGACTAGAGGAGAAAAGGATGGGGAGAGAGGGAGGAAAGGAACAAGAGCAAGGGAGCAGAGCAAACCCTCCGCAGGCCACAGTCCTCACTCTTCAAAAGAATACCTTTTAAATGAAAATTGTCATTTCCAAAGGAAAAAAATCAGGGGGAAGGACATATGAAAGAGAAAAGAACAAAGATGGCTGCTCTTCCCCAAGCAGGGCCTTTAAACATGGACATTATTAAGCAAATTCACTGGTGGGAAGAAATTCCAATCAATACTAATCAGTCTCAGCTGGCCCATGCTTCCTTGCAGGGTTTAATAACACTTCCCGGCCCTTATCTGATTGGAGTCCAACGCATGCATACTGATGAGGCCGCCTGTGCAGGATTTACCACCAGGCTTCTGAGGGCCTGATGGGCACAATTTCTATCCAAGTGTCTGTCATCCAGCACACGCAAGGCTTCGGCCGTTAATTCAGTTGGCTTGTTGGTTAGTCCCTGCAGGTTCAATCCATATGTGTGATCACTGCACAGGGCTGAATCCTGTCATCTAATGGTTATGAGGACTAGCACGTGAAAGATAGGCAGCTTTGAAATGGCACAGACTCCCCTCTGAAAATAGAGTCCTGTCACATTTCCTAAATGCCGTTGGCTACTCTATGTCATCTCCACAGACTCCCACAGATGGGTGGCCACTCTCTTCACAGGATCCCTTGACAGGACCAGGGCCCAGTTCCAGGATTTCTTAGTCCTTTTGATCTCATAAACTCAGCCCCAGCACTTGGTTGGGATCTGTCACTTGTTCTACCAGTTTGGGGAGAAGAGGGAACAAGCTCTGTAAGCACATGCTGGCTCTCCCTGCTGATCTGGGCTTCACTGAGTGTCAAGTGGGAGGCAATTGAGAAGGCAAGGGGACATCTTCTCAGGTGAGTGCATGTGCCAAGTGGGTAGTGTCTTTCTGTGAGTTGTCTCTGCTTTTTCAAACTGGTTAGTTTTTCTTTGTGGCAAATGTTTCTAAATGCCAATCTTCTGTGGGAAGCTTTTATCAGTTCCTTGGAGGCCCTGGGTGTGAGATATCTACCTCAAGTTCATCATATTCCCCGCCTTCCTCTGGCCTCAGTCAGAGGAGCCCCACTCTGTAGCCGTGTGCTTCTGGAGCCCCTCACCTGGGGGTAGCCTTCTTTGTAGGTGAGAGAGATGGGGAGGAGAGAAAATACCAGCAAAATGGCTGCAACCCAGAAAACCTCCAGGGCACCCAGTCAACAACTGTATTGTAGCCTTGTAAATGGGCTGAGAGCAGACTGCCTGACTACGCTCTCTCTCAGAGGCCCCCATCTCTCTCCTGACCCTATCTCCAAACCACAGTTGGGGCACTTTGCAAACCTGGTAGCTCAAAGATTTTCAAAGGTAAGGCAATCACTAGTCTGGATTTACATGACGGGGAAGAGTTTAGGCACCCCCAGGTTTTATGAGTTATTCTCATAGGGTCTTCCTCTCTCAGCTTCTCCTTCCCCCAACAGGAAAAGAGAAAATGAGTAACCTCTATTTATATTATACGAGGTCTGACAATCAAGTCTGTGAAACTTGCTACCATGTGCAAACAGCTCTTTAAGGTTTCATAACCTTGGTGTATCAGTGTCTCACAGTTGTGTTCCTGTCAACATGTGGCAGTGTCTTGCCGAGTGGTGTTATTATTGTTGCATGTTTTTGTGTGCCATCAAGTGACTGTAGGAGCTTAAATCTAAATCAGACTTACAAACATGTGTAGATTGCTTGTTAAACTTGACAAGAGTGGGAGTGAAATCAGGGACATGTTAGTGAAAGGGGCTGGTAGCCTGGTTCTGACTTGGGACTCTCGGTAAGTTTTGGCAGCAACTGCTCTGAACTTAAAATGTAGGCTTAATTGTCCCTTGTCACACATAGCTATGGATCTTCACCAGTTTCTCAGAATAAAAAGCAAAATCCCTCTTCGTATCTGTTCTAATAGTTATCCACCCTTAGCTTAGCTCTCCAATGATCTCATGTGTACCATGAGAAAGATGGAATGGCTCTACTCACATCCATCCCTAAAGAGAAGAAGTCAAAGAAAACCCACCCTCCTGTCTTAGAGGTGACATCCTCTCATTCAGAGGACATTAGGATTTTTCTGGGTATCAGCTGAACTTCCCCATTTCCTTCCTCGCATCTCCCCACACACACCACGTACACACTCACACACCTTCTCACAGCTCTCCCAGAGGTTCACCTGTGCACATCCACCCACCATAGCCTCAGACACACACCCACAGCCCTCACAAAGGGAGAGGGGCCTGGCTCTGGGCCTTAGGGAGAGAACCGTGCCTTTCTCCCCAGTCCCAAATCTCAACCTTCAAAGCATAAGCTGTACACGGAGCTCTCACCAGTGTCAAACCATGTAAAAAACTCCCTCAATCCTCAGAATTACAGCTTCATCAAAGTGCAATACCAAACAAAAGCCAGACGCAAAGCAGCAAACTGGGGCTATAGCTCTAGTTGAATTAGGAGAGGACTATGGTTTGCCCAAAGGTAATTAACTCAACAAGTATTTTTGGAACCCGAACATTATCACAGACACTCTAGAGGGCACTGGCGATATAGCGGGGAACAAAACTCAAATCATACAATTATAACAATGTGTGCCCTCATCCTAAAAGTATGAGCCTGGCTGGTTTATCTTCATCATGAGTATTAGCACTACCTACTTCTGAAAATGCATCCACGGCCCGCTCCCCGTTCCTCCCGCCATGGCATCCCTAACCCCACCGCTCTGGATTTTGCTCATGGCAGGCTTCCCGTGCCCGTGATATATGAGAACATAAATAATACAGATCTACATGATGAATATTTTATCAGGGAAAAGAATGATTTCAGGGCCATTTCTAATAACATGTCAAACCTAGACAGGAGTGGAAGGGAGCTAGAGAGTAATGACGGAGAATCTCAGGGAAAAGCAGGACCCGTCAGACCAGAGAGAGGAAAAGACAGAGGCTGAGCCCAGTGCAGACCAAACAGCTCTGAGCCTAACCCGGGTCCAGGGGCCCACATAGAAGTGATGAGGGATGCTCACACTTCAGGGGACTAAGCCGGCCCTGAACACCAAGGAGCTTGGCTCTCTCACAGATTACTGAATAATGTCCCAAGAGCATTGAGCAGGGTTAGGGACGAAACCTGAAGGAGACTGTGAAACCTCATTGCTAAGTGAGCGGTGACTCCAACACACAGGTGGGTGGGCTCAATTCTCATTACTTTGTACGTCACCCACAAGTCTCTCTCTTCTTCCTTCATATGTGTGTGTCTATCTCCCTGACAATCCTAGAAGCATCTCAACAGAAGAAATAATGTCCTCCCAGACATCTGGAAGGTTCTGAGACTAGGGAAGCTGGGTAGCCTCTCTGACTCCAAACCTTTCGGAGCCTGTCAAGGCAGAGTGCAAAGAGAGGACGAAATGGACAGCTGATCAAGAGCCAGGAGCCGCCATTCTCTGAGAATTCAGCTTAGGGTCAGCATTGCAGGGCCTGGTGATATATGCAGGGCCTGGGGCTATAGCTCTAGTTGAATTAGGAGAGGGCTGTGGTTTGCCCAAAGGTAATTAACTCAACAAATATTTTTGGAACCCGAACATTATCACAGACACTCTAGAGGGCACTGGCGATATAGCAGGGAACGTTCTTTCTATTGGCAGCAGAGTAGCCACTGGGGACAGGAAGTACCACACCTTCCAGCTTCCTCTCCTCTCCTGCCTCTCAGTTTGACTCAATAATGAAAGACACTGAAGTCTTGAAGCAGAGAGAAACAACGGAACAAGCAGAAGTGGGACAGCGTCACCTGAGTGAGAGAAGAGCTACATTTAGTCCCTCAGTGAACACATACTTGCTGGGGACAGGTGCTGACCTACATGCTGAGTATGGGGTGGGGGTTTGGGGCAATCCTGCTCCCTGTCTTCAAAGACCTCTCACGGTCCAGCAAAGAGAAAGACAGTCTGGTTAACACAGGTGTGAGACCCCAAGGAGGGCAGGAAACATCCTGTGGGGGTAGAAAGTCAAGGAAGGCTTCTTAAAGGGAATGAGGAGATCACTAAGTACATGTGGCCTCCGGTGCTTTCCTGGTTGGCAGCTGAGGCCGCTGTCCTCAGGCAGTCTAAGAGAGCTGCCTCCCCCAGGGGACAGCCTCTACCCAGAGGCAGCCCATGTCTGTGACTGGTTCTGAGGGAGAGAGAGGGCTATAAATGTCCAGCCCCCTTGTCTCAAGGCAGGACAACCATGAAGGGCATCCTTCCAGAGCACCATGAGGCCCACGAAGTAAAGGCTTTGTTGCAACTGCACAAACTTCAATCTTCCTTCACTCCCTCAAAAGATCACATCCCAGGAGCACCTGCCAGTAAATGACCTGCCCTCAAATCTCCATCTCAGCATCCATTTGTCAGGCACAAGGCCCAGACAGAGGATTCCAAGAATGGCATCTCAGCAGGGGACAAATCTGAAATAAAGTTACTTCCATCATAACCAAGCAAAGCTCACATGCACTTTCTCCCACAGCCCTCTCTGAAAATTCTGAGAGGTCCTGAAGAATCCACATGGAAAATTCCCATGCCCCGAGGAGCTTTCTCAAAACTTATTCTTGCCACCTGCTTCCCTGTTTATCATCCTCATTCTTCAAGAGCCTGTTTATCCACAGAAACAAAATGTTAGCGCTGTCATCAGGAATACAAATGGGAAGAGCGCTACCCTCGAGACAATCAATAATGTTGAGGGAACAATGTGATTGCAGAACTCTTTTTCCCCTAAACTCCCAGCATGGATTATGAAGCAGAAAGAAAAGGGCAGCCTAGTTGACCAACAGTAAGAATAGCTCGTTTTCCTATCAGATTCTATTTTACCCACTTTGCACAAAGACCTGGTGATCAGGCACAACTGAAATGGCCCTGAGGGTAAAAAGTGTATTAGGTTCACTTTCCAAAACATCAAAATTACAGACCTTTTTAGAAGCTTTCCTTTTCTGCAAGGCTTTGCTATTTACAAAGGCGAAAGCTTCTCCTAAGTACCTTAGTTACCGAAGCAGGCTGGGAGCCGATAAACCAATTTGTTTTCTCCTCAATAAATCGTTCATTAATGTTGCTATGACATTTAAAGTTTAAAATGGTTTTATGACTTGAGATTAAAAAAGAACCGTTCCAATAAATTTCTTATAACCGAGAGGATTCCTGGCATTTTGATTAAGTAGTTCCTTGCAATGATAAAGTTTTATCTTGAATAATGAAGGGGGAAAACATTCATCACTTTAAAGTCACTGCCGGCGGCTGGTCTCCAGAGCCAGCGGCCCAGCTGCCTCTCCTCGGGCAGTACTCAGACACACAATTTAAAAAACAAAAACAAACAAGTCAACCAATCTTCTAGCAGGATTCGAGTTTTTGGAATAATGACTAAATCTGAGCTGTCTCAAAATGGCACACAGTCATCAGAATTGTGACAAGTCGTGCTGGGTCCCCTCCTCCAAGTTGCTCACAGGATGGGGGCATGTGAGGGGTAGGGATTCTGGCTTTTGCTCTCTGCAGGCTCTTCCCTGGGCTTTGCAGCAGACAGCACCCCACCTCCGCAGGTGCTTAGACCTCATCACTGGAGTATACATCATATCCCCCAAGAAACCCATGCCTTCTGAGAAGAGCCAACATGTCACTACTGAAACTCTAGATCGTGACATCACCTGAGTCCTCTGGGTCTGTATCAATCTTTAGGAGAGGTTCTCATACCTGCGTAAGAAGTCATCATTCTGAAGACCAGGCAAGACAATGAGAACTCTATGTTGGGTTCTGGTGGGGTTAAAGGTATCTCTTTCCTACCTCTCTCCCCTACACTTAGTCTTCCCTGCAGGAGAGAAATGACTTGAAACAACATTTACTGGATGTCTACTACTGTGGGTAGAAGCTCAGGATAGGCTGGCATTCCAGGGGACTCGCGGGAACGGCCCTGAGCCTCAGCACCCCAGCCGCTTTGCACATCTATGGTGGTGAGGGGGTGTTGGAATGTTCAGCAGAGGAGATGAGAAGCTAGTGTGGGACATGTTTAGATAGAAATCAGCAGCTCAGCAGAGACAGGATATCAATAAAGTTAGAAAGCAGCTGACGATGGCTCTCAAGCCATAGCTATCTAACCTGTGGGCTATAACTTTCCCTCATTAAGCAAGCCCCTGCCACAGTGTTGTTTGATCCATAATTTAGGGCTCCACTGTCCTTCATCCTGATAGCTCTGTTCCTTGAACAAAATACCACCTGTTTAATTAAAGCATGAGACTGTTAACTTCTCCCTTCTTTACTTTGTAATGCACACTCCCCACGCTCCAATTAAAAGGTCTTGAGGATTTGGCTGGAGGAGGTGCCTAGCTGCCTTGCTACAGGCTGATATGGTCTCGGTCTCTCCAGGTCTCTGGATAGAAACTGTGTGTGTGAATTTGTTTTGCCGTTCCTCCCTTTGTCTGCTGAATCCCAGCTATCAGGCAAAGTCCCTGCTTGAAAAATTCTCAGTCCACAGAGTTGCCACTCCCTTCCACGCCACAACAATTGGTGCCACCGCAGGACCTCTGAGGACCCTGGAGTCTGGATCAACCAGCCCACAATGGAGGTAAGGCGGCTCTGATCTCCCAAAGCCCAGGCATAAGGGGAAAGGAGAGCTGGCAGGGACTAGCAGCAACATACTATATGGTTTTGCAGGATTTAGGTTGCACAAGAATGTTGATGTAGGTATTAATATCACCATTTTACAGCTGAGAAAATTCAGGTTTGCAGAGCTTAAGTAACTTACCCAAGGACACACAAATAGCAAAGGCAGAGAGAAGAGTCCAATCTCACGCTTCTGAGTGCCTTCCCTACTGTAAGCCAGACTCCCCTCTCTCATGTACTTTTGGACATACATGTATTAACTAGTCACGGCTCTTATATTCAAGTCATTTACAATTATAGTTAGAAATCCAAGCCAGCTGAAGAATATATCAGTGCTGATCTGTGAATTTCAGAAAAGAAAGAATTCCTTGTGGCTGGAATTATCAAACAGCTTTAGACAAGAGTTGAGACATAAATAGGGCTTGGAGAGATGAGTTAGATCACTGAAGATAGGAAGAATAAACTCTCCAGAAAACAGCACAAAGGCCTGCAGTTGGTATCAGCATGGTACCCAGGCAGGGTGGTGGACAGGGAATGGGTGTATATAGTGACATCTTCCTCTCTGGCCCTGATGAGCCTTTGGTACATGTGTCCCAGGATAGATGATGATTCAATGAGTTTTAGAATGGCAGAATGCAAGTGAGTGGCATGATACAATTTAACAACAATGATTTATTGCATTTATAGACTTTTTTTAAATTTTTTTATTAAGAGTCAGGTCTCACTCTGTCACCCAGGGTATAGTACAATGGTATCTCATAGCTCAACATAGTCTCGATCAAACTCCTGGGCTCAACAAATCCTCCTCCACCCCCAGCCTCCTGGGGCTGGGACTACACGTGCACAATACTACACCCAGTTAATTTTCTTTTCATTTTCCTATAGAGACAAGATCTCCCACTGTTGCCAAGGCTGTTCTCAAACTCCTGGCCTCAAGCAAGCCTCCCATCTCAGCTCTTTAGGGTATCAGAGAATCCCAGTTTATGTAACAGGGAAGGTGGTGAAACCGTCTACTGAGACAAAAACTCTTGAAGAGATAAGGTACTGAGGAAAGATCACGAATTGTGGGAATAAGTAAGTATGTTTTTAATGAACTGAAAGGTATAGAACCAAACCTACGTAAGAGCTATATTAGGAACAATTGGGACAGTCTTCTTTGAAAAATGCCCTGGAACACTATTGGACTCTGACTTCCTCTGGATAAAGATATTTGACAAGGTCCCTTGACAGGAATCCACACAGTCGAGACTCACTAAGCCTGAATGCAGCACCAGCTACATCCCAACCCAATGGTGATGCCCAGAGACTGAGAGGCTCCCATCCAAGGACCAGTGGTAGGCATGGGCAGCAGGACCTTTTCTTCCCTGTGCCTGGCGGGAAACAAAGAATCCTTTTGTCAGGGTCAGGTGTTTAAGAGGGCAGATAGATCTTAGACCTTAAGAGCCATCTGTAATCCACAAAAGTGAACAAGATGTTTTGGGAATAACAACTCTTTCAGCTGTCTGGCTTAAGTGGAAGACGGAGAAAACAACAGTAGAAAATAAAGCCAAGCTGGGCATGGTGGCTCACACCTATAATCCTAGCGCTCTGGGAAGCCATAGTGGGTCGATTGGTTGAGATCAGGAGTTCAAGACCAGCCTCAGCAAGAGCAAGACTCCATCTCTAAAAATAGCTGGGTGTTGTGGTTCACGCTTATACTCCCAGCTAATTGGGAGGCTAAAACAAAAGGATCACTTGAGCCCAAAAGTTTGGGGTTGCTATGAGCTATGACACCATGGCACTCTACTGGGGGAGGGGGGAGGCAACAAAGTAAGACCTCTGTCTCACAAAAAAAAAAAAAAAAAAGAAAGAAAGAAAGAAAGAAAGAAAGAAAGAAAAAGAAAATAAAGCCAGAAAGGTAAGTTGGGATTATATATGAGGCCTTGATTCAAACGGTCCTGGTTGAGTTGGTTGAGATCAACTATCTCAACTATTTCCGGCTCTTAGCTCCTGAACCTCGCTCTGCGGGCAGAGAGGAACGATCACAATTTCTGAGGAGGTCAATAGACTCCTATCAACATTCTGAGAAGGCAAGGAGGCCATGGAAAGGTTGGACTACGGGGCAAAAGAGCATAGGCGATAATACAGATCATGAGAAGGCCATTGGGAAGGTCCTATGAAGACACGACGGGAGCCTCAACAATAAATCCAAAGGAAGGAAAAAATGCAAGAGATCAAAATTCATAAACATGAGTTTTGTAAAGCGTCAAGAGAGATTTGAACAACCCCTTTACATTTTCACATAAAGCATGCAGAATCATCTTCTTCCTGAAATTAATCCTTCTTGACCCCTCCTCTACCTCCCTGACCTACATTCATGAAATTTGCTCTCTTCCTCTTTTCTTTAAAACACCTGCTTTTTAAAAGGCTACTCTGTCAGCTCCTGATTGTGAACTCACTAAATGTGCCTTTCCTCTCTCAGCAGGTCTGAGGTCCCATTGAGGCTTTAGAACAAAAACTTCAAAACCTCTCACTCTGGTCATTACAGTGAAGCGAATGCCATTTTCCCATGATGCTTGTCTGTGAGCAACCAGCTCTGAGAACAGCCTTTAAACCTTTTGCACTGGTAAAATTAACCAAACCAAAAGATATGTATACACATATACATAAGTATAGTCACATATGTGCAACATACGGAATACACCAAAAGAAGTATACACATTTTAAGAAAGGAAAAAACTGTATTAAAATTGTAACACTCAAGTCACATTGGACTCCTGCAACGACAAGAGATGCTCAAATGTGGTTTGTATTCATTTTTTGTTATCAGTATACTGAATATTACAATTTCAAGACAGTATTCTTCCTTTTTAGAAATGTGTGTACATTTTTGGCACCCTCTGAATATGCAACATGCATATTAAATATAATTTAGGACAACACTGATTTAAAAAAAAAAAAAGAAAGAAAGAAAGAAACAACATGGAAGCAGCCAAAACTATTCCAAAATTTTATTTATTTCCTGAACTTAATATTTAAATGGCAAGAATAGGAAAAGAAACTAATGCATTTGCTAGACTGGGAGGGAACCAAATGTGTTTTTCAAATAAACCAGAGGGATGACCAGGACCCTGGTAAGCCAGAGAGGAACTGGTGGACAAACCTCTCAAATCTGTTTATTCCCTGCCCAGAGGCGGGAAAAGGTGGGCGGATGAAAAGAGTAATCAAGACCTGTAAGAATGCTAAAGCATCATCTCTGTCAAAAGAGGCCATTTCTTCTCTTAACTTATCTTGAAAAAGTTTGAATTTTACTTTGCCACCCAAAAAGCAGGGCTGGGAGCAGAAAAAACAGTCAAGGGGAAAAAAAGAGAAAGCAGGCCGGGGAGAGAGACACACCACTGGCTGACCAGCGAGCCCCTGTGCAGACACTATAAAATTCATACCACCAAGCAGATGTCTGGGATGTCTTCACTCCTTATAAGTAACACTATCTTCCTGCTAAGGCGCAGCCACTGGGTTAAACACTGATGAAAGCCCCCAGACCATGCAGAAAACATTCTTCTGGGGAGTGTCACAGTTCCATGGCTGGACTGGGATGCTCAGCAGAGGAGGAATCCTTCCCAGGTCCCAGGCCGAGACATTCAGACCAGCAAAGGTGCTGATAAATCCATCCAAGCTCTCCATACTTTCCTGTAGAGGTAGAGATTCATTTCTAGGACAGTCAACCTCCATGTGTAGCATACTGCCTGTGAGATCTGGTCAAGTCTTTAACCTCAAAGAGCTTGAGCTTCTTCATTCAGAAAATGGCAAAAACCCATTCTATTAGAATTTCAGGAAGATTTGGGAATGTCAGGTCTGTAAAGAACCTAAGCATAGTACCTAGTACAGGGATGGTTCTTAGTTCCGTGTGGTTGTATGGAAATGGTGTTCAGTATTGTCTCTAATTTTTCAAATAAAACTTATATTCTATTTCTTTCATTTGAAAAGTAATAGTTAAGTGGTACAGTGGTACGTGCCTATAGACTTGGCTACTTGGGAAGGTAGTCAGGAAGAGCCCCAGAGGCCAGGAATTGGAGGATAAGAGCCCCAGAGGCCAGGAATTGGAGGATGCAGTATGTCACGAATACACCTGTGAATAGCACTGTAGTCCAGCCTGGGCAATGTAGCAAGATCCTAACTCTTAAAAGAAAAAAACAATACTTATTCACTGAAGCAAACATACACACAAAGTACGCATACCTACACCATATACACACCGCGTACAAGGGTATGCACTCAGTGAGTGTGTGTCTAAAGAAAAAAAGTCACCTATTTTCCACCACCCAAGAAAGCCACAGCAATATTTTGGTATATTTTTTCCCAATTTTCTCCCAAGCAACATCGTACAAATGTTCCCATTTGCCTCAATGTTTGAGGTAAATCAAGTTGCAATTATAATTTTGATGAAAAATGCTACCTGGGAGAAAGGCAGTTCCAGAACATCTTGATATCATATTACAGGATTATTACCTAAATTAGAAGTAATGATACCTAAACATCATTCTTTCCTTTTGAGTTTCACCCAGATGCCATTGTGAAAAGCAGCACCAAACCCTCAGCCATCTCCTGTCACTGGAGTGGCTAAGTCATAGGGGTAGTTACTAGGTGACGGGTCTTCTCAGGATGTTAGTGATACAGTAGATACTAAGCCTGAGGGTACTCCCCAGAGCCATCCAGTCCTTTTATATTTCTTTATTATTTATGACTTCAGTTTTACTTGAAGCAACTTTTTCAATTAAAGGTTGCAATGTAGCACCTTTTTTTTTTTTTTTTTTTTGCAGTTTTTGGCTGGGGCTGGGTTTGAACCCACCACCTCTGGCATATGGGGCTGGCGCCCCACTCCTTTGAGCCACAGGCACCGCCCGCAATATAGCATATTTTATAAGTCCCTGATGATCTGAGGATGCCCTTGGAAGACCTTTTCTTGAGTGGAATGAACAGATACATCCTTCTGTCTAGGAAGATTACGGTAAGGATGCACATGGGGCAAAATTCAAAGGATGAGAAGGCTTCGTGAGAACAAGAGAGGAAATGAGACAGTTCCTTCATCTCTGCATACGGCTCCTCTGCTTCTCTCTGGCCCTGTTTTCTTCTCCTTTGTCTCTCCCTCAATCAATTTCTGACCCCCTCAGTTTCTGCCTCTTGGGAACGTGACCTGCCCTGATTGTGACCCCATCTGTGTGACTATCTCCTGTCTTCGACATCAACGGCAACGTTTTCTATATCCCAAATCCTTGAAGAAGAATCTAGCTGGCCAGCTCATTTCTGTTGTCCCCATCTTAAGTCACAGGTAGCTTCTGAGAGGTGTCTGCTCCTACCCTGGGTAGTGTAGTGGGAGATGGCTTGGTCATCTCTGATGGCCCAGAGGCCCACCTACACGATGGGTCCTCTCAGCTGGGATGATTCTATGAGAAGAGGTCTTGGCCAGAGCAGGTACCCTGAACAATTTTTAGCATGGTTCTTCTGTTGACTTCACATGTTAAAAAAGTTTAACTAAATATAAAATTCTTGAATCCCAATCTTTTCCTCTCAGTACTCAATAGACCTTGCTTCACACCATCTTCTGGCTGGAAATATTACCAAGCAGATGTCTGAGATTTTTTTTTTTTTACACCTTATAAGTAACCCTGTTTTCCTGCTTGGATCCCAGTATAGCTTCTTCCTTTGTTCAGCAATTTAAAAATGATGGCAGAATGTTCCTCCATATGGCTCTCTTTCTATGCGTTTGGACTATAATATGGTTAGTCCTTTAAATCCAAGAAAGTCTTATTCCTAATGTTTTTTCTTTTTTTCTTTATTGCTCTGCTCTCATTGTTCTGGTTCTATGGTTATCCCTGGTATTTATTATTTTCTTTAGCATTTTTATCTTTGTTTTTTCCTAAAATGTGGCACAGTATCTCAAGATTGCCCTCCACATAGGAGTTGAAATTTTAACATGATATTTACACTCTCCAAAGTGGATTTTAATTACATGAATGCCTCCTTACTTTTCTTGAAATCTTTTATTTCACCTAACTCCATTTTTTCCCTTCGTTTCTTCCATTTCTGGCTTGTTTCTCCTATTTCATACATGCTACATCTTCTTATGTTACACTGAGAAAGTAAAAATTTTAAAAAATATTTCCTGTATTTCTTCCAATAATCACTTCACAGGTCTGCTCTTCCTTTGAAACTCAGGACAATGGGTCCTTAACTTTACAGTGGAATTTTTTTTCCAGTGGCTACATATTATTTTTCTGTACATAAACCCTTAGATGAAATAAAATGTATTCATGTTTACTATTAATAATAGTAATTAACAATTAATAAGATAATAACTGCTACCTATCAACAAGTAATTATTCCCTTTTACTTTTTAATATTATTTTTTCTTTTTTTTATTGTTGGGATTCATTGAGGGTACAATAAACCAAATTACACTGATTGCATTTGTTAGACAAAGTCCCTCTTGCAATCGTGTCTTGCCCCCAAAAGGTGTGCCACACACCAAGGCCCCACCCCCTCAACTTTTTAATATTATATTGGTATATTTCAGTGATGAAATAACTCATTTTTATAACTTACTATAATAGCAAATTATGTCAGGCAATGAATCCATTCTTATAAAAGTCTGGACAAAAGCAAAAAATACAAAACATATACAATTGTTTAAAGAAAAACCTCCATGAAATATAAAAGATACTGTAGTTACTATTTCTAATTATGAAGAAGAGAAAAATCACTTCAGGTTTTTTATAGTGGTTGGGCACAGTGACTCATGCCTATAATCCTAGCATTCTGGGAGGCCAAGGCAGGAGGATCACATGAGTTCAGGAGTTTAAGACCAGCTTGAGCAATGAGTAAGACCCCATCTCTACTAAAAAAAAAAAAAAAAAAGAAAAAAATATGAACATTAGCAGGCATTGTGGTGGGCATCTGTAGCCCCAGCTACTCAGGAGACTGAGGAAGGAGGATTGCTTAAATCCAGGAGTTTGAGGTTATTATGAGCTAGGCTGACAGCACAGCATTCTAGCCTGTGAAATGAAAAAGGACTTCACATGATCATCTTTACTCAAAATGTAAAGGGAAGAGTTTCTTGCCTTCCACTTTGCTCCCTATCTTCTTAAGCAATGGTCAGCTCTCAGGCAACACACTCAAAGAACAAAATCGGGTGTCAACGGCCAGTCCAATTTCAAGTTTCTGACAGGTATTCTGTGATATGGTTCTTCTTTCCTCAGCCCGCATTTTCTTCTATCTAATCTCTTGCTTGTCCTATCAATTAACCAACACGACATAGTAAAATGACAATTCCTGGCATGTTGGTAGGGTCCATCCTGTCTTCACCTTCCCCTACAGCAGCAGACTCAAAGATGGAATGCAGAAAAGCACCCTGGAGGGCTAATCCCATACTTCCCACTTCCTGTCTACTTACTGAGTTATCATCAGATTCTCCAGGTTTGTGCAGCAAGAGAGGTGCCTAGGAGGGGAGGAGGGATGCAACAATAGCCTTGGGACCAAAGCAACTACATAGCGGGGGAGGGCAGCTCACTTTTCTGGGTAGACCAGACCACGTGAACTGGTGGAACAGGCAGACAATGGGAAGGATGAGGAGGCTCTGTGTGTGGTGAGGCTGACCACAGCTTTCAGGCTAGTTAGTTCTCTGCCATGTTTGAGGAACCTCTCCCCAAATCGGACAACAGGCTAAAGTCTAATCCTACTTTTTAGTAGTTATTTTTCAGGGTTTTCTAGACACTGTAGTGGGCAGTTACCACGTTAAACTTGAAGTCCCAGAGGCACTTTTTTCACATTCTCCTTTATGTATAGTTCAAAACCAGGCATTTTTTTTATGGTAGTGGTTCTCAACCAAGACCAACTCTTCTCCCCCCCACCCCCCACAAGGACATTTGGCACTGTCTTTATTGTCACCACTAGGGCGCTACAAGGTAGAGGCCAGAGATGCTGTTAATTATTATACCTAAAGTGCACAAAAGGGCCTCCCACAACAAAGAATTATCTGGTCCAAAATGCCCGTATTGCCAAGGCTAAGAAATCTTGCTTTATGGCAATGTTCTAATTCAAACTGAAGCTCCATGGGAGAACTATTTAAGAGGTGTCTTTACCACTCTCCTGACTACCCACACATTAACACCACATTCAGTAACTGAATGCCCCAGTGCCCTTAATTCATGTTGATTAGGAGACACAAATTCTTCTTCAGTTCAAATGGTAAAGGACACCTTGGTCTCCCACCCCTACCGTAATGATACAGTGGAGGGAAGATTCAGTCACTAACAGAGAGATCCTGAAAAGCCCCCAGTCCACCAGCAGTAATGTCTGGGCCACCCACATTCAAAGCAGCAGACAGCTGGGTTATCCTAGTGGGAAACTGGAGAGAAATGGCCACATTCTGTTTGATCAAATGAAGTTGAACAAATACTGAAAAGATACTCTGAAACTCATCTCAAAATACCAGCAGCAGCTATAAACCACCAGGAAGCAAAAGGAGTCAGAGCCTCTGGGTTGAGTGGATGAAGGATAGTAAGAAGCTGTGTCCTAGAATGGGCCAAATTTACACAGATGTCCCAAGACATTCATACAGGTTATTTACATATTTTACAGAAATGGCTTCAAGGGATGAGGTGCTTACTAACCCTCTTCAAGTATTTTTCCCAACTGAAAAACTTTTTCAGGCTCAGCGCCAGCCACACACACCAAGAGTGGCAGGTTCAAACCTGGCCCTGGCCAACTAAACAACTACAACAAAAAAATAGCCAGGCATTGTGGCGGGCGCCTGTAGTCCCAGCTACTCAAGAAGCTGAGGCAAGAGAATCGCTTAAGCCCAAGAGTTGGAGATTGCTGTGAGCTGTGGCACCATGGCACTCTACCCAGGGCAACACAGTGAGACACTGTCTCAAAAAAAAAAAATTAATTAATTAAAATAATTTTTTTTTTTTTTTTTTTTTCAAAAGAAACTCAGTACATTAAGAGAGCCAAACCTGTCAGTCACCACACTCTAGCTAGTGGCCAGACAGGATGTGCACAAGCCCTAATCCCCCACAGAGCACCTGAGAGTTGGGGAGCTGGCTGCTAACTGATCAATTGCTGAAATTAATCTGAGCACCCCCAAGCTAGTCCTCCAGGCTCTGTAAATTAGAGTTCAGGGTGTCATGCTATTGGTTGCAAAGCCTTTAGCATATTGCATGTTTTCCGTTTTTGGTTTAGTTTGGAATGCTGTTTTGTGGGTGTGTTTGTTGCTTAGCATGTTATTCTTGGGGATTCTTCCCTGTCTCCCCCCTAAATTTTCAATCAAAACCTTTTCTATACAAGGATATCTGATGCAAATACACACACACATACACAAACCGGCAAGAGTGTCCCTCACAGCAGCTTTTGTTATCAAAGGCGAATCTGCACCTGACAGGCCATGTGTGAGCAGAGCGACTAGCTTACCCCCCCCCCCCACTCTTTTCCCTTCTCCAACCACAGGACTTCCAGCCACTATCCATAGAATCAAGTATGAAAAACAGATTTTTTTATATGTACCTACTATCTTTTTTTTTAATGTTAGAAAACAGCAAGAAAGGGTCACCAGGTTTCCCAGTCCCCTTCCCCACAGTATCACAGCTCAGTGGGTTAGAGCAATAGATGTGTAATTAACCTTACAATACTGTACTGTACTACCAAGTCCTTCCACACAGATCATCTGACTCAAGCTTCACAGAACCCAGTATTTCAGGCACCGTCTTCTATTTGGCAGACGAGGAATTAGAGGCTGATACAGCCATGCTCAAGTGTCCAGGTAGCAGAGGTGGTGGCACCAGAGGTCCATAATGAAGAGCTCCCTGCAGGAGAGCAGCCTTCTCAGAGCTAGGACTCCCTCTCTTCACTGGCTCTGCCTCAGAGAGGACTCTGTGCTCCTCCCTGGAACCCCAATGCAGCTGAGCAATTCTACAAAAAGCAGGAGTCTGGTTAGGAAGACTAGTTAAGAAAATGTGGGTACAAAGCTAAGCCTCTACCAAGGAGAGACTTCCAGCCGTGCATCCCACTAGGATTATATCTGTGGGATGGAAAGAGAGACAAAGCCAATCTAGAGGGCTTTGTAGATAGTCAGAAAGTTAGACATGGGACTTATAATTCTACGGTATCTTAGAACTGATGTGGTGGATAAATCTAGACCCTATATATCTAGGCTTTCTCTGGGAATTCTATTACAGAAAATCCCAAATTCAAAATTCTCCAACATTCAAAGCCTTTTGAATAACA
Source organism: Loris lydekkerianus (assembly GCA_963574355.1). Lineage (NCBI taxonomy): Eukaryota > Metazoa > Chordata > Mammalia > Primates > Lorisidae > Loris > Loris lydekkerianus. The sequence continues at coordinate 32,272 of CAUYPK010099431.1, forward strand.
ACATGATGCCACCTGTGGAAAATTCCACATCTGACTTCATGTGAAGTCAAAACTTGGTTTTACACAGTCACAGTCAAAACTTTGTTTTATACACAAAATTATTAAAAATATCATGTATAATTACATTTCAGTTATGTGTATAAGGAGTATATGTATTTGAAACATAAATGAATTTCGTGTTTAGACTTGGGTCCCATCCCCAAGATATCTCATGAATATGCAAATATTAATATAGGGTCAGTGCCCATAGCTCAGTGGGTAGTGCGCCGACCACTACACACAGGCTGGTGGGTTTGAAACCGGCCTGGGCCAGCTGAACAACAATGACAACTGCAACAAAAAAAAAGCTGGGCATTGTGGCGTGTGCCTGTAGTCCCAGCTACTTGGGAGGCTGAGACAAGAGAATTGCGTAAGCCCAGGAGTTTGAGGTTGCTGTGAGCTGTGACAGCACTCTACTGAGGGTGACATAGTTGAGACTCTGTCTCAAAAAAAAAAAAAAAAAAAAAAAAAGTTCTAAAATATAAAAGAATTTGAAATCTGACACACTTCTCATCCCAAGCATTTCAGTTGAGGGATATTCAACATGCACAGGAAGTAGAGGACTTGTGCAGTATTGTTTTATAAAAAGCATATCGATAAAATACACAAAATATAACAAAACCCTAAGAAAAATGTATAAATCCCTGTTCCATACAGTATAAATAACCATCTCAGCGTTGTCTTCAAGTAACCGAAGTGAAACATAGCAGGAGTGTGCAAATCCACCAGGTAGCAGCGCAGTGACACAGGATAAAGTCTGAAAAGAAGAATCGTCAGGCCTCACATGAGCCAACAGAACCAGGAAGGGGCTAGACGCTGGTACGACAGGTGCCGGCTCAGCAGTTCCAAGAAGAGCGCCTCATAGAGCAGTCAGCAAATAAAGGTACAGTTACCCCAGTGTGGGGCAGCCAGCAGGTGTGATGAGATATTCTTCCACTTTATAGGGTAGCCTGACAACCCCAGTTTCCCCACTGGCTTCCCCTCCATCACCTCCCCCAGTCTCTTCCCACCTCCCACGGTGACCTTGGGAACCAGTGAGTATTCTGCATCGTGGCCCCACACTAAGCTACCAGATGCCAGCAGGCTGAGTCAAGCTAGGCCTGTTATTGTGCTTGGAGTCAGGATTGATTTCTCAGAAATTTAACAAAGTTTAGTGAAACCAAATCAGACTTTTGATTTTCCTTAGAGAAGAAGCCAGGGACATTGAAATCATAAAAAATACCTAAACCATATTTTATTCAGTAGCTTCACTAGCCTGGCTACAGAACCCTTTTTGAGATTCCCAATTTAAATTAACGATGGCAGAGCTACACTGGAGAGTGGGGTGGGACTTGAAAACATACCCATAGGTCCACTATATACAAATGGTGAGGATGCCGCTCACCTGCCTGCCCCAGCAAGATGCCCCAGAAACAGGATGGAGAAGCTCTTACAGAAAACAATAGGTTGTCCATCCGACTCAGAGGTGATTACAAACACATTTAAACCATGGAAAGACCATCAACAGAAGACATATCTGAGGATGCAGTTTTTTTCAGACACACCCATTTCCCAGGGAGAGGACAGTCTCCAAAGATGCAATTTTCTGAAGCAGCCAGCCACATGCACTGCTGAAACAGCAAAGCCCCCAACAAGAGAGCCAAGCCATCTCACCCAACTACCAATTCATACCCGAATTCAGGCACCAGGGAGCAATGGTAGGGCTAAAAGGCCAGGATCAGGGGCGTTCATCATGCAAGATATCCATATGGAACAAATGCGATTTCAAACAGGAACAACCATGAGGGGCCTCCAAGACACTCACAAATCTAGTGTAGGAGAAAGACCTGACCAACTATATTCCACAAACAACAGATGGAAAGGAAATAAAGAATCTATATTTGGCTCAGCAATAGAATATGAATCCAAGTCTCGTTATTAAAGTGTAAATATTGTCCTTAAGAAGTTGTCCCTTTCTCCACATTGCCCTCTAGGATGCTTCCTTCCTTCCCTATTCCACAATTATCAAAGGCTAGTGTTACGACATTTCTAGTGGCTTAATCTTTCTGATTATATCATAAATATTTGCCTTCTCTCTCCAACTCCACCACAGAAAACTCAGTCACTTACTTCTCCGTTCCACCATTGATCTCTGCAGAGAGGAGGCATTCTGTACACGGTACTAAAGGAAACATAAGGTTTCCTTTTTGCACGTGGTGCTTAAAGGCAACACTCTGATATGGAGCCTGGAGAAGACCACATTTTTTGGACTAGTTAAGTGCTTATTGGAATTTTTCTACTTTAGTCAAGTCATAGTACCCTACAGTTAGACAAGGTCAGAGCTAGAAGAGACCTTTTAAATCACGAGGTGTTTTAGAAATGAGTAACTGATGCCCAGAAACAGAAAGTGATATTCCCAAGGCCATAAAAGGAATGGAAAACCCAGGACTAGAAATTTGAGCCACTGAAGTATCCAGATGAAAGTGAATAATGTCACAGAATGCAGAGCTAAAAAGAGGAACCCCCCACGCCCCACCCCCAGAGCAGAGGGAAACAACATATATTAACATTTTGCATCTTGTTCCAACTGAAAAATTAGCCTGTGTAATCAGATGCACTTCCTAAGCTAAATGCTTTCCAGTTCATTGTTTTGCTTAAAAATGATTAAAATATTCAAAAATAATTATGCATTTCCATTTCCAAAATGGATTTCACTATAAAAGACTCAGTATATTAATAAACACATATAAATGTCACTCTATGAAAAACATATTGCCGGTAAATAACCTTTCAATTAGAGACAGACGCTGTGGGCTTTCAGATTCTAAAGTGTTTTTGTTTAAAATGGCCTGGTCACATCTGAAACCAGGCTGGTGGCTAATTGCTCTTTCCTTCTACGCCACATACATTTGAAGGCTGGACCTTCCCTTGGGATTGCATGTTACTGGAAAGCGCCTTGGAATCACTGCCTTTTGGTCCTGAACGTGCTCCTGAATCTGTCCTGTCAATAAAGATCATCCCACCCTTGCTTGCCACTAAGCAATTTCCATCCTGACTTCATGAGAAGAAAGGAAATAGTGTTAGCTGCAGCCTGCATGGATATTTCTCATCAGATTCAAATTTAACAAATATGGGCTACTGAGGGTTAGACCCTGTGATAGGCATTTTCATGTAGCTTTTCTCTCCTTATCTTAGAAGCAGGTGGATAAGTCAGAGATCAACAATAGTTCCCATCATGTAGGGAACTATCCTTAGTATTTTATACTTTTTTTTTTTTTTTTTTTGCAGTTTTTGGCCAGGGCTGGGTTTGAACCTGCCACCTCCAGCATATGGGCCTGACGCCCTACCCCTTTGAGCCACAGGCGCTGCCCCTGTCCTTAGTATTTTAAATATATTAACATTTTTATGATAATGTCATTATCTCCATTTAACAAATGAAAAAACCAAGGCTCAGCCTTTGCATGTGGTAGAGTAGGAATCCAGATTCAGGTGGCTTGAGTCTGCACCCTGGGCTTCCACTGGGCTATCTCACCTTTCTGTAGCCTGCATTTTGTAAGAGGGTCTGTCTACTGCTGTAGTGGAGTTCCTCCTCCTCTTGATCAATGCTGAGGATCAGTTGAAGCCCACAGACTTTATTTAAAGGGGGGGGGGGGCATTTTTTCAGGTTCATACACTTTCAAATACAGACTCCTCTGCTACAACATACTCTTTAATTATCATAGTTCATATATACAGTCATGTCCCGCATAGCAATTCCATTAATGACAGACCACGTATATGCAGTGGTCCCATAAGATTATAATATTGCATTTTTACTGTACCTTTCTATGTTTAAATATGTTTAGATACACAAACACTTACCACTGTGTTAGAACTATCTACAATACTCAGTACAATAACATGCTGCAGAGGTTGTAGCCTACGAGTAATAGACCACACCACACAGCCTAGAGCAGTGGTTCTCAACCTGTGGGTCATGACCCCTTTGTGACAATGAAAATATATCCTGCATATCAGATATTTACATTATGATTCATAACACTAGCAAAATTACAGTTATGAAGTAGCAACGAAAATAATTTTATAGTTGGGGGTCACCACAACATGGGGAACTGTATTAAAGGGTCGTGGCATCAGGAAGGTTGAGAACCACTGGCCTAGAGTGTAGTAACCATCTAGGTTTGTGTAAGTGCACTCTGTAATGCTCACACAGTGATGAAATTGCCTAACAACACAGTTCTCAGAATGTGTCTTTGTCTAATCAATGAGTGACTGTAATTGACAAATAGGACAACAACATCCTTACAAAATAGAAACGGTGACTGTTGATATACAGTTTTTTCTTAGAACATGAATACTTTGAACATCTGAACAGAGTTCACTAATGGAACTGACTAGATTACTGCACCAGATACTAATTCATCACACCCATTTTTCCTGTTGGCTTACCTGGGTCACATGCTTTGTCTGAGATGCACACAAGACACAGTTGTCCCTTGTGTAAAGGATCCAGAGCCATTTGTCTTGGTCATCACTCAAGCATGTGTAAAGTGCACAGATGCTTCTCCAACTCACTCTGCTCTTGTCCCCAGAACTCGGAAGCCCCCAGCCTATTGGCCCTTTTTTGTCAAGTCACCTTCACCTTGTAGCTAAGACTAATATGTACTTACTAGATTATTTACGTCCTACGAATTCAATGGGGACAAGATTCTTACTAGGATTTCTATAGTGCTTTCTATACTTTTTCTTAGTGCTCTGGACAAAGTTCCACAGTTTTGAGTGATCTAGCCAACTATTTTTACCATAAATCCTATTATTTTTGTGTGCAATTTTATGGAACCTGAGGTTTTTCAAGTTTGTATTCCCTGCATCACAGCAGAAACACTTAAATTGGCAGCACAACCAGAAGGATTAAGCTTTATCCAGTTTCCTCAAAACTCATATGGTTCCTCTTCAATACTGACTTGCTATGAAAACAAAACAAATTACTGCCTTGACCCAGGCTTATTTATATACATCTTAGACTTTTAAATTGCAAACAACAGACTCTAGCTAATACACAAGCAGAAAAGAAATTTGTTAAAGAACATTGACTCACAGACTATCTGGGTGGGCCAGGAAGTAAGTCTAGGAGACAATTCCTTCCCCAGACCACTCCAGTTTACCCTACTTCTGGGGTCACTGCCAGAGGCAGTGTGGCTTGCGTTGTAGAACCCTATCCATACTGCCTGGACGGTCCTCACAGTTCTGCGGGATGCCCTCTTGCTCTCGTGACTTTCTTCTGAATCAGAGTTACTCCTTGGGTGCATCTGAGGGGAGGGCCTGGGGCACCCTCTGGTACCAGCTGCAAGGGAGGCCCAAAAAGTAACTTTTAGACTTCCATTTTGTGGCAGCAAAGTACATGAGGCTAGAAATTCCCTAAAGCCCAGAAGAATGATCAGAAGGTACTGGATAGAATATGGAGCAAATTTTATACAGGCCTTGGAAAATACTGATCTCTTGGTACTAGGAGGATGCCCTCCCAAGCTTCTTCCCCACAGCAAGCTGACCCCATTCCTTACAGCCTACTTAATTCAATGTTCTGTCTGACATGCATTGGCTTAATGGCATACATCATCATTGTAACAAAACTTGATCTTATATATTGACCACCACTTGGAACCCTCCCCAATCTTTCAAAGCTGTGCTTATTAACAAGTGATGTTCCAAAGGGTAATATGCTCCCATGAGCACATAGGGATTACGACAATCCCCAAAACAAATGGAGACTTACAGCACCACATCTGTCACCTGAGGCATCAGGAGCTCTTCCTTCCTACAGACTGCAGGGTATGTCCCATTTCCAGCTTGTTAATTATCCTGTCACACATTTTCCTCATTCAGGAAAGGATATCTAAATGCAAACGAATCCACTCCAATTAACACAAAAATATATATCATTGCAAACATTGATGTTAGCACTGGTAACAGATTAGAGGTAATATTCCTCACAACAGATCCTTCCACTCTAGCATATTAATTTATAGGCTACACTATGCATTTTCTATTAAAATTATCTTCTTGTCAATATGTTAATTCCACTAAGTGAGAACTTCAGACATGTTAGGATAATTTACATGTGTAATGTTTAACTACAGCTATATTCCTTCAGGAAACTCCTTAATTACCTATTTCCAAGTTACTGCTTAGCATCTAAGCCTGATTTCAATCTTCAAAATGACATTCAAGTACTACGTGGTCTAGCTCAGGGCAACCTCCCAGCTTCACTGCGCCCGTCACTGTTTTGTGTCCTGACCACAGGACCTTCTTCCTGCTCCTCCTGCTACAAAGCACCCTGCTTCTCCCCTCACAAGTTTGAGTATACTTTTCCCTCCACCCTAAGCATCACCCACATCCTGGGAGAATTTTCCCAGTACCAGTCCCCGCCCCACTCAGGGTCAGATGCCCTGTGACACACACTTACAGAACACAGGCAGACACACAGGTGTCTCTTCCTCCTGATACGACTGGTTGCTCTGCTTCTGCAGATACATGTATGAGTCCTTGATGAGTACCTTTGCTCCTAAGCTCTGTAAGTCCACGAGAGAAGGAACCACATCTCTTTTTGCTCATGACTACATTCCAAGTACAGATAGGGTTTCTTGTCCATGCTAAATACTAAAAACCATCTGATGTATAAACGAGTGAATTCACACATTCACAGTGACTGACCTCACCCATTTGGTATTTATTTATTTGTTTAATTTAACTTAGTGTTTCTAAGTCTCTGACTTTTCTCCTAAAGGTAAAAATGTTCCTACTTCCCAAATAGGGAAACTGAAGCCATGATAACAGATAACTTGCTGGTAGCATCACATCACTAGCACATGGTAGTGACGTGGGTAGAGAGTCGGCTGGGCTACAGCCGACTGCATTCATTAGCACCCCTCCTGTGGGCACGCCATTCTCTACCAGTACTCAGAGGAAAATACAGAAGCCAGACAGCCCAGGGAACTCATGTGTAAATCTCCAAACCTAAAGGGAGAGCAGAATCCTGCCTTTCCTTTATTTAAAAAAAATGGTGTTGCCACTCACAGTCTGCTAAGACCTCAAAGGATGACAAGATGGCGAGGCAAAGCCTGATGACAATGACAAGTGTTGTGTTACTGCTGAGCACTAGCTTAAACACTTTATGTATACTATTCCATTTAATCCTCAAAAAAAAAAAAAAAGAAAAAAACCCATGCCATAGGCATTTATATGAATCCCTATTTTACAGATGACGAAAGCAAAGCACAGAGCTGTGCCATCAGTCATTCAATCAATGGGTCTATAGTGAAATGCCCAGCACACAAATCCAAGCAGCCTCACCCCAGAGCCTGTGCCGCAAACCTCAGAATGTGACCTGCAAGAGATAGCACAGGACACGATGGGGGGCACCTGCCTCTTCCAGGGGATTCTGAGCTGGGGGCTGAGCAGGCCCATGCAGGAAAAGGGAATAAAGCATGCACAAAAGGAAAGAAGAAAATGAAGGTGCATGGCCTGTCCAGGGAACAGAAAGAAGGGTAAGGAGTCTGCTTGTGGGGGAGAGAGCTGTTAGCTAAGCGTGGAAGGGACATCTGTGAGGGAAGGAGAATGACAAGGAAAATTGCCTTTGTTCTTAAACTGTGTCTTGATTCAACATGGGGGTGAAGGGCACTGGAATAAAGAAGCAACTAAAGGTGAAATCGGCAACAGAAGGAAGGGGAAAGATGAGGATGTACATGAGACGCACATGACAGGGAGGAAAGAAAGAGCCGTGTGCAATTAACATTTAACAGGAGGAAGTGACAGGATGAGGGACCACAATGAGTATACTAAGTGAGGAAGAAAGAAGTTTCCAGAATAACCTCAAGGTGTCTTCCCTGGTGCCTCTCCCCAGGATAGGGGAAGAGTCAGGAGTGGGGTTGCAGAAACGAGAGTAGACAGTGAGTTCTGTTTGGGGCCAGCTGAGTGGCGGATGAGGGGGCTGCAGCTGACTCCAGCAGGCAGCTGGAAACAGAGCAGAACAGCCAGCATCTCTCCAAGGGGAGCAGACAGATGGCGGTGACCACCTAGACCAGTACCACCCAAAGGAACGCTCTGTCACAATAGAAAAGTTCTTTACCCGCACAGTCCAATATGATCACTCTGTCGCGATAGAAAAGTTTACCTGCACAGTCCAATATGATTACCGATACCTACGTGTGGCCACTGAGCACTTGAAACGTGGCTCCTGCAATTAAAACATTGTATTTGTAACACTGAGATAGGGAAAAATCCAACATTTTTCTTCTCTGAGTCCACACAGGGTTTTTTATAGAGGCTGCATTGTTATATAAGCACACATGACCAATGATCACATCACAATCGGCTGTCAGCTCCACCTTCCCTCTTTCTACTCTTCCGGAGGTGAGGGTGACGAGGGTGAGGCTGAAAGTTCCAACCCTCTCACCATCTTACCACCCAGTTGGTTCCTCTGACAAGCAGCCCATACCCTGAGACTATTCAGAAGCCCCCCAAGAGTTGCCTCTTTAGAACAAAAAGTACTCCTTACCACTGAGGAAATTCCAAGGGATTCAGGAGCTGTGTGTTAGAAGTAAGGTCAAAGACCAAATACCAGAACAAAAGATTCTCCTAGCACCCCCATCAAAAAGAGTTTTAGCCAGAAACTGGGGGCCAGGAACTAGGAGGCAGAGACCCAACACATATTTCATATTACCTTCCAATGTCACAATAATTATATTGCATATTAATTTAAATTTAAATACCTGCATGTGATTAATAGCTATTGTATTGGCTAGCACAGATTCAGAAAATAGAAGCTGCTCTCTAATATTAGACACTCAAGGCTGATCATTAGAGGTTGCTGAGATTGGAAGGGATCTTAGGGTTTATCTGGCATATTAATAATCCCCTCATCTCACAAATAAGAAAACTAAGACAAACAGAAGTGACTTGCACAAAGTCATTGCAGCAAGAGAGGGGTAAGATAGACTAGAACCTTGCTCCTCTGCTTCTGATCTAATGTCCTTTGCACTTCACAGGATGCCTCTGTTACTATGCAAAAAATAGCTATAATTTTGTTTAATTCTGGTATGTGGAATTGATACAGCTTATGGGCAAAACCAACTAAAGGTCACACACTCCCTGTTGAGCCAGGCATCCCCAGTGCCCATCAGGTAAATAACATCAGTTATCTTAGCCGCAAACAACAGAACTCAGTCTAGTTAGTTTAACCACGAAAGGAACTAACTAAGGACAAGTAGGCAACTTGAACAACCTCTAAGGGGGCCTCAGAGTCACCACCACCACTCCAGTGGGGACCTACCACACCTGGCACGGGGCTGCAGGAAAAGTGGTCCCATCAATGGTGCTGGGTATGGCCTCCACCCTAGGACCTCTGCCCCTCCAAGCTGGGTGTCACTGCTGCCACACTCACCAGTGCATTCTACATCCCACCTCTGCCCATCTGTCATCCTCTGCAGGGCCTAAATCTTAGGTGCAGAGGATCTAAGACCACTACTGCAAGGACAGACAGTTTCTGTCTTCTACCAGATACGATAACTCCGCAAGGGAAAAGAAGAGATTTCAAAACAGGGCAACAATGACGCTGAATGATCTGAATCTATCTGCACTGGCTTAAGACCACAGATCTCACAGCCCATCTGCTGAGAAGCATCCCAGAGTGTCTCCCATTTAAAACTATGTTTCTACATTGCAAATAGCTCAATTAAGTCAACAGGGGCTCTTTTTAATTATTTAAAAAGATACATTTATTCACAGGAACATCTGTTTTGATAGAAGGTATGTATGGTGGGAATTAAATTATGCATTTCAACTCTCAAGTGTGGAAGTTTTCTTTTAGATTGTTTTGTTTTCTTTTCTTTTTAAATCTGGATTTTCTAATTAACAAACCCAAATGTACCACAGCCACAATATGAATAATTCTAACAACAATTCCTCAAACGTGGTAAACAGTAGGATCAGAGAAGGAGTAGATCTGAGATATCTTCTAAGACCTGAAAATTAATGAAATGCGGTCCTTCCATTCGAAAAACTCTACAAAAGAATGAGGAGGACTGTAAGTCACCCCATGTGTTTGAGTCTAACAGAGAATGTTGTCTTCAACATTTACAGTGACTGTGATGGGGAAAGCCTGGGAAGTCATTCATTCAGTTTTGGACCAGAAAAGGGAGAATACACCAATATACTACGCAACAGATTTCATGGGTTAGCCACAGTGAGCTCTGCCCCAGGTGGCCTGAGGAGCACCACTGTGATAGATTTGGGAGGCTCTGGATCCGTAGGTGCGGATGTGGTGCCCTAACTTCATCCACTCTGCGCAAATGAACCAGACTTACTCCATTCTGTTAAGAGCTTACAGCCCCCCTACTTTGTAACAAAAATAGCCCCTTGAGCAAGCAGAGACCCTGCAAAAACAGGAAGGAAATTTAGCTGAGAGCGGCAAAATCCTGTGACAGCTGAAAAAAATCTTGTGAAAACCACAATCCTGTCACAAGTCTGTCTGGTCTGTCTGTGTGCAGTTCCTAGCCCCCCACCTTACAGTCCCTCTCCCCATAGCCCTAACCTTGCAGATATCAGCTTCTGCTCTGGCTTCCCACCCCCCACTTGAAGTGATACATAAAAACTCTGCACCCCCACTTCAAAGGGGTCAAGAGACTTCCTGGCATGAGCCTGCTCTTGACCAGCCAGTTAAGAACCCTTGCTTAATTCAAATTCAGTGTGCTGGCGTTTCTCTCGCGGTGGGTACAACACTGACACCCACAGGGAACAGGGGCAAAGATGGAATGCTGAGGGCCAAGAACCAGGCCTCAGAGCCCTCAGTCACTGCTGGTCAAGAACCAGAGAAGAACCAGGGAAGAGGGTGAAGCCTGGACTTGCTGAGAGGCCAGAGACAAGATGGGTACCTATTGCTCTAAGATAGCGGCAAAGCTCTGTTCCACCTGCACTGCCCAGCCTGGGCCCAGCTCTCCCAGCTGCCCACACTTCCGAGAGTGCCTGCTGCCAGGATCACCGTCATGCAACTGCCTTCAAGTTAATGTCCATGAGTAGCACCACATCTCTTACCACACAACAACCAAACAGAAAGAAACTGAGGGATACTTTGGCTCCATTGTTACCCAGCACAGTCAGTAGTTTTCAGAACAGCTGGCTGAGAAACCTTGCTGTATAGCAGGACAGACCTGGACCACTGGGCTCCAGCCCGCAGCAGAGGAGCCCCGTAACAGCTGAGGTTCAAAAATCCCGGCTCCATCAAACTTCCAGGTAAGCCTGTCAGAGTGACTTTGGAAAATGTAAATCAACTTACGTCACTCTCCTACCTAAAAGTCCTTCAAGGGCTGATGATGTGGTTAGTGTCTGGCTATTCTCTCTCCTTCCAGCCACACCATGGTCTCCTCACTCCTCTGCCAAAACCAGCCTGGGCTTCCCTTTTCATGCAAGCCCTTCCAACCTAGAGCCTAGGGCTTGTTCCTCTGCCTGGCATGGTCCAGTCCTAGCCCTATCCCTGGCTCCCTCTTCCTCCTCCCTCCTGGCTCAGTTCAGCAGTACCCGCTGCCTCGGTGAGGGCCTTCCAGCCATCCCTGCCAAAGCAGCATTCACACCTGCACCCTCTCTCACATCGTGGGGATTATAGTACTTACTTACTTGATTTCTTTTATATTTCTCCCATTTTAAAAATTTTGATTGTGGTAAGAACATTTAACTTGAGATCTACCCCCTTAACAGATTTTTCAGTGGATAATATAAAATTATTAACTGTAGATGCCATGTTGTACAGCAGCTCTCCAGAACCTACTTACCTTGATGCCTGAAACTTTATACCTGTTGACTGGCAACCACCCTTCCATGAGTTTGACCATTTAAATGCCTCACAAAAGCAGGGTCCCAGGCTCACTCATGTTATCACATGTTGCTTTCTCTGTCTTCCCCCACTGGGGAGTGAGCTAGGAGAGGACGGGGACATTGTCCTGCTTGTTACTGCTTTGATCCTGGCACCTAGAATAGTGCTCAGGTCACTTCATTTTTTTCACAAGTAAATGCGCTAAATGAAAAGTATATGGTTATTAGGACCTTTCTATTTTTGAAAATTAAGGTTTATTCATCCAAACATCTTCCATGGCCTCCCAGGCATCAGATACTATGGGGAAGACCCAGATAAATCAGATGGTGCTCACCGTTGGGGAGCGGATGTGTGACATGCAGCAGGAACATTTAAAGTTGTAAGTCCCAAACTTTGCTGAGCAGAAAGTTACCTGGGGTGACTGGCAATTATACTGTTTTCTGGACTCCACACAAATCTAAATGTCCCAGAAGCTCCCAGGACCCAGGAAGTTTGGAAGGTAACACTACTCAGGAAGCTAGAGGATGGATGCATGAAGCCAGGAAGCAGCGCATCTGAGGGGGACCTGAGGGGCCAGGACTGGGTGTGCACTCACAGCAAGTGTGAGCACTCTAGCACAGGGAGTGCAGGTGTAGAGGAAAGATGCCAGGACATCCTCAAGGGAAAAAAAAAAAAAAAAAAGGGCTCAGCACCTGCGCTCAGTAGTTAAGGCACTGGCCATATACACTGGGGCTGGTGGGTTCGAACCCGGCCCAGGCCTGCTAAACAACAACAATTGCAACCAAAAAAAAGACAGGCATTGTGGCAGGCACCTGTAGTCCCAGCTACTTGAGGGGCTGAGGCAAGAGACTCGCTTAAGCCCAAGAGTTAGAGGTTGCTGTGAGTTGTGAAGCCACATCACTCTACCAAGGGCAACATAGTGAGACTCTGTGTCAAGAAAATAAATAAACAAATAAAAGACGCCAGGACATGGTGGAACAGGGACAAAAAGCAGCACGCAGTCCCCTGTGACAGTGGCCCAGGAGAATAATGGTGAGATGAGAATGAAAGTAGCCCATGATCCACCGTGGTGGGCTCAGGACACGGGGACAGTCCAGTTCTCAGGATGGAGAGAGGGCATCAGAGCTGGGCTTCTGGGGGCAAAAGAGAAAGTGGATGAAAAGGGAGGAGAGCAGGAGGGGTTGGGAGAGGAAACTGAAGACAGTACTCAATAACACCTGCATGGAGAGCTACTACCCTAAAACACTTTTATGTACTTTGAATTTTGCAAGCAACTTTCTTGAGCCACGAATTATGATTTCCACTTTACAGATAAGTAGTTGAGGTGTCAGAAAGGTTAGGTGAGTTACCTACAGTCACACAGCTAGGAGGAGATGGAGCCGAGACTCAAACCCTGACTCCAGAGGTGAAATGGGAATGTGGGGGGCAGGTAAAACGCACCTTTACTGAGGCCCCACATCCTTCAGATGTGTTTCCAGGCACCTAATTAGCGGTGCCTAATTCCAGTGGTGCCTAATTAGTGCCACAATCACACAGACTTTAGACTCTCCTTGGGTGGCAGCAGTGTTTTAAGAAGCTAATTCACTTTTCCACCACTATTAAATGTGTTTCCAGGTACACATCTGAAGGATTAGCATATTATTGAACCTCACGGTAGCTCTGTACAGTAAGAAGCCCAGTTCACAGACAAAAGTGCATATTTTTTCCTCTAGAAAGGAAAGGGTAGATGGGAGAGAAGTTAAGGAGCCAGAGTTAACAGGATTTGGAAAATGCCTGGGGGCTCAGGACAATGACGCAGGGGTCCCAGGCCCCTGGAAGCGAGCTGACATCTCTTCAGCACCTGCCTTCATTTTCACTAACTGCCTCTGTGGGGCCTGCTTTGGCACCTGACTTGCCTTTCTCACTTTTCATTTAAGAGACTGTATTACAGGAACACCACACAGATCATTAGCTTCTGGTGTTCATGTACCACAAGTGGAATTAAAGAGAATTTTAATTCTCTGATACTGCAGTCACTTCAAAGGAGAGGAGTCTGAAGCAGGCAGGAATAAAAGAGACTTGGGGACCCCTCCCAGATGTCTCATCTCCTGGTTGCCACTGAGAGATGATCAGTGGTGCCTAATTAGTGCCACAATCACATAGACTTTAGACTCTCCTTGGGTGGCAGCAGTGTTTTAAGAAGCAAATTCATTTTTCCACCACTATTAAAACTTGTTTCCTTAGATAAACAGCAGTTGACTTCTTTGTTACATTTTTAAATAAATTTAAAATCCTGTGTAATGAGACATGTATTTTGCCTTTGAGGGATCATCTCTGTATGTTTAAAAATATATACCTAATGGCTTTATCCTTCTTTCTCGGGGGACCCAGCCCACGTACGTGCATTAGCTATTTCTAAGCTGCTAGACTGCATACACTATACTAATTATTTCCCCATTACTGTCTGTCTCTTACTCCCAGGGTCAAATACACACACCTTTCCTCCTGTTTCCAGAGAAGCTCAGAGCTCAGATACCAATGTCCCCACAGGGATTCAGGAATCCGTAGGTCCCTTCCTTCTCAGGGGGACTATTTTAGCCCAGATTAACCCTTCCTTTGATTAGTCAGCTTCTTAAAGATGCAAAGTAGGCTTTTTTGGACAATTCAGACAATCCAAGACAAACTTCAAACGATGGTAGGCAGACGCCATCAATACCTGGAATGCTACAATTAACCACGGCAAATGTGATAGTAGACTTTGTGGTATATAAGATAAAGAAAAGTCAACACTACACCGTTGAAGCTCAAAACTCCCATGATTTTTAGCCCAAATAACACTCTATTCTGCTGGATGGCTAGTTTTATGAATGGGTCAGGTGTAAGGAGTCAATAAGAAAAAGGCAAAAGCAGGGAATATTAGTTTTGATCATTTCAGAAATTCCCACATTACTAAAATTCACTGTCCTTCTGGAAATTCAAAGATACTCCAGGTTCCACTGGAATGCCTGCACCAACCTCCAGAAGAACCAGAAATGATACTATAAGAAGTGGACGGCAGTCCCCTCCGTCTACTCTTTCATCAGAACAAAACTATGCTTTAAAGGGGCACATGTTCTTTCAAATACATCTTAGAATTTGTACAGGGTTGAATCTGGACTGTGCTGAACACCATTTTAGATGCAGAATATATTAACTTATGGAGAGGGGTTTATCTTCTAAGAACCACATGCACTGTGGAGATCTTAAATAGCTTTAAGCCATTTCAGAGGTCCACGATTTTTTGTATTTGCCTAAGCAGTACCAAGAGCATGATTTCCAAACTTCTCATTTCTGCAAGTCCTAAGAGGACATCAAAACAGTCTCCTTGTAATAAAAGTAGATGCGCTGATGAACTCACATGATAAAGAAATTTTATTTTGCTGACTTGTAAGGAATTTTTATTTATTTACTTAGAGTTTTGCTCTGTCACCCAGGCTGAAGAGCAATGGTACAATTATAGCTCACTGCAGCCTCAAATTCCTGGGCTCAAACAGTACTCCTACCTCAGCCTCTGAACTAGCCAGGGGTGGCGAACACGCGGCTAGAGCCGCATGCGGCTCCCGGCCAAAATGAATTTCGGCTCTTTGCCTCTTATCATTATTTTGTATACTGTGGCTCTTTGCCAAGTTTGGATTTTGTTATGCTGCTTCTGAGGA